>PVIR01035691.1:0-16278 GCA_004026965.1 Petromus typicus | reverse complement strand
ATCTTGCTATTTAGTTAAGGCTGGCTGGGCTTGAACTTGCAGCAATCTTCCTGCCTAAGCCTCCTGAGTGCTAGGATTACAGGTGTGAGTTTGCAGGTGCAGCCTCCAGGCAGAAGATAGTGCACTGGGAGGACAGTGTTCACGCTTTTTCCTAATGCACATGAACAGGAATGACACACTGACTAACAGTCTTTTTCCCGTATCCTATTCTTTAACTCCATAATGCTGTTTCAAATTTCCTACTTAAATATTTCATACATATTTATTATAAAACTTTTGTCAAATGTTGGCACGTCCTTGAGTTCCCTAGAGACCTGGACAGGTATTTTTTCCATGTATAAGTACATAGGCTTCAATAAGCATTCATAAAATTGCTTCAAGTGTTCCAGGACTAAACTGTTTAGCATTTCTCCAGCTGAGGCTGCTGAGCATTGCCTGTGACCAAGGCTCTGCAAACGCTGAGGGTCTCCTCTGGGTTATGAGGAAATATCAGACCTGTAATGTAGATGATTACATCCTGATATCCTGTCAACAGATTTCATAATGTATTTCCTTCCTGACCAAATCCTAACAAAAAATTTTCTTTCTTAAAATTAAAAACAAAACAGAACACAGTTGGGGGGAGGCTATCCCTTTAGCTAAGTAAAAAGATTGAAAGTTAAACATTTCCAAGCACAATGCAATAAAGTTTCATGGTTTGGAGCTTTGGTAGCAGACTAGACTGAGTCAGAACCTCTTTCTCATTTACTAATTATTTAACATTGCTGAATCTTAAGGTTTTCTCACCTATGTAATGGGAACAATTTCTTAGGTTGGTTGTTGTGAGGACATGACATACCAACATATATTAAATCTGAGAGGGCCGGGGATTTAATGCAGTGGTTTCCGCACATTAAAGGAAGGACAAGGCCCCTAGTTCAATCCCAGTAACCACGTACAACAATGCCAGGCATGGTGGCTCATGTCCACCAACAATCAGTACCATACACCATAGTGCCAAGTGTGGTGGCTCATGCCTGTAATCTCAGCACTAGGGAGGCAGAGGCAGGAGGACTGCTATGAGTTCAAGGCTCACCTGTAGTCCATAGTGAGCTCAAGGCCAGCCTGAACTACAAAAGCAAGACCCTGTGTCAAAAAAATAAACAAATAAAAACCTGACAAATGTTAGTGATTACTATTAAAATAAATGACTGGCCAGGGATGTAGCTCAGTGATCCCAGTACTAGAGGAAAAAAAGAAAAAGAGAGAAAGAGACACTAAAAAGAATGAACTAATGCTCCCAATTAGAGCAAAGCCCCCTATCTGGGAAAAGTCTAATCTTACACCAAACAATAACTAAGCACTGAGTATCTACTCAAGAACAAGACTTTGTGACCTACCTCTAACGAAAATAAAAAGGAGCAGAAATGGTCAATGACTTACTATGCTACAACTCAGAACTTTTGTGGCTTTGTGAAAGGGATACACGTTCAGTAGCAATCATACTCCAAATTCTGGTGGGGGGGGGATTGGTAGTTTTTTTGTTTGTTTTTTGAGACTATGTACTTTAGTTGGCCTTAAACTCACCATGCAGCCAGTCTGGCCTCAAACTCGTGGCAACTCTCCTGCCTCAGCCTCTCAAGTACTGAGATTACAGGCCTGTGCCACCATCCAACTCCTTTAAATTTTCACTTTTTTATCTTTTCCCCAGTACAATGCTGAAAAATGGACCTAAACCACAACTCCTGGTCAGCCCTGAGATCATAAGAGTAAACAATACTGTATACTGCCAGGTGTGGTGGTTCACAGCTATAATCCCAGCATTTGGGAAGCAGAGGCAGGAGGATTGCTGGATGTGAGTTTGAGGCTGAGCTCAGGGTCAGCCTGAACTACAAAAAGCAAGACCCTGGGCTAGGGATTTAGCTCAGTGGTTCTGTGCCTGTCTTACAAGAGCAAGGGCCCAAAATTCATCCCCAGGACTGGGTGTGGAGACTCACACCCAGCAGCAATCAGTATCACATACAACAGTGCCTGGGCATGGTGACTCATGCCTGTAACCCCAGCACTCAGGAAGCGGAGGAAGGAGGATTGCTGTGATATGAGTTTGAGGCTGAGCTCAGCCCCCACCTGAACTACAAAATGAATCCATGGCTCAAAAAAAAAAGCAAGACCCTTTCTCAAAAAAAAGCAGCAGCATAACAATACAGTATATTGCATTATATTAAGCCATGACATTTAATAAGTTAACTTTATTAAATAAATGTATTTTCAACTTAAAAATACTTTCAATTTTCAATGGATTTATGAAGTCATAACCACATCATCATAGGTCAATGAGCATATGACTGGTTTCTAACACTGAGAGTTTCATGGTTTAGGAGAATTATGAAGACAATGATCACAGGTAGGTAATAAATGCTGCACTAAAGGTAAATACAAAATGCTACATGTGCACACCTGAGGAGATTATGAAGACAGCAAGTTCCAGGTAAATCTGAAGGCCAAGTATGTCTCACAGAGGAGGCAAGTATGCTCATGTCCAGTAGCAGAAACATCAGGTACCAGGAAAAGAAGCATCAAGAAACATGGCTACTTCACCAACAACAAAATACATGTACACACTTGGCTGACATACACCACCTCATTTGAGTCTTAAACTCTCTCAGTCATTACGAATCTGCTAGCTGACTGAGGAAACTGAGAAAAGCTAACCTGAGATTTAAACCAGCTCTGCTTAAAATACAGATAACATATTCTTCCACTGTGCTATAATATGCTGACACATGAAGGTGTTTGCCAGTTTTCCTGAAAGTGACTGTAAGCCAAGGAAAATGTCCGTAAGCCCTGCAAAGAAACACACTGCTCACTTCAACAACACATATACTACAAAATACTTTGAGCAGCAGTATAGAATATACAATCAGGTATATATGACACAAGAGGTAAAGCCCATCATAAACCTGTTTGGCTAATTAAAATTTTACAAGAACGCAATACCCATTCACTTAAGTATTTCTATAGCAGCTTCTTCATTACAGGGGCAGAATTGAGTAGTTCCATTCTTTTGACCTATACAGCTGAAAACATACTACGGTCTACACACAAAGTCTGCTGACTCTTAATCCAAGTAAAAGATGGTAAGTCCTAAAATAGCTTATACAGGGAAGGATGGAGAAGCATAGAAAAATTGAGCAGCAGTAAAGACCAATAATATAACAGGATACAAAAGCAGGCAAGAGAAAAGTGCAACAGATATTTCTCTGCAGTCTCTAGCTCAGTACTTTGGTTAGATGGTGGACTTAGCATGTGGTAGGTTAAAATGGTCCCCAATTATGTTCATGCCCTAACCCCTAGAACCTGTAAATAGCAAAAGTGATTTAAGATGAAGATACTCTGGATGAGATTGATGGGTGCTAAACGCAACAAAATGTATTATTAAAGAAAAAAAAAAAGCAGAGGGAGATTTGACACAGAAGAAAGCAACACATCCATGGAAGCAGAGACTCTGCAGCTACAAGGCAAGGAAGTCACAAGAAGCTAGAAGCAGCAAGAAACAGTATCACCTACAACCTCTAGAGGGAGGATGGCCTAGCTGACACTCATTTTGGCCCAGCAAAACAGATTTCAGACTTCTGACTTCCACAACTGTGCCCTGCAAATTTCTACTCTTTTAGGCCACCAAGTTGTTTTTATTTTTAATTTTTTAATCTTTATTGGTACATTACATATACACATCATGATTGCACTCCATAATGGGGATTTGTACCAGTATAAGACACAACTTAATTCTCATTTTTTCCCATAGCCCTACCCATCCTACCACCCCACTATATACATAAAATTTGTTTCCTTACTTTTTTGTTACAATCTCAACATTTTCCCCCTTCTTCCTATTTTACATTGAGCACTATTTCACAATATATAACATACAATTCTAGGAATCATTTACATCTTTATTTTTTCATACGAGAGAAAAGATGCGATATGTACCTATCTGTGACCTATTTATTTCACTTATGAGGATTATCCTCAAGGTATGTCCATTTAAGTATAAATGATTCAAACTTATCATTTTTTATGGCAGAGTAATACTCCATTCTGTAGAAGAACCACAGCTTTTTTATCCAGTCTCCCGTTGATGGACACTTGGGTTGTTTCCAAGAGGTAGCAATCACAAATTGGGCTGCTATAAACATGGGTGGACATATGTCACTGTGATATTAGTCTTTCAATTCTTGTGTGTATATACCTAGCAGGGCGATGGCCGGGTCAAATGAGACCTCCAATCCTAGCTTTTTGAGGAATCTCCAAACTGATCTCCACAGGGGTTGTACGAGTCTACAGTCCCACCAACAGTGGAGAAGGGTTCCTTCTTCTCCACAGCCTCGCCAACATTTTAGGCCACCAAGTTTAAAGTCATTTGTTACAATGGCAAAAGAAAACTAACACATAGGATTATGAAGTCAGTAGGAACTGCTTAAGTATAATGGAAAAGATAATAATTTCTGGCATTTAATGTATCCGTGATACAATTAAAATATCCAGTACAGTCAGAAATAAGGATAAAAACTCAGAAGAGCTGAGTAGAATAAAAGGAATCATTAGTTCACGAGAATAAATGAAGCACGGGCCGAGGCTCCTCTCACTAAGCAATTCCAGAAACAGTCTAAAACAAAAGTAGTTCATAATGGCTTATTAAACTGTTATTTATACAACAACTGTAATAACCTAACAGCTGCTGCAGGGGATTTAGCTCAAGTGGTATCCAACCACCTTGGAAGTTCAATCCCCAGTACAGCAAAAAACAAAAAATAAACAATAATGCAACAGCTAATGAATGAAATATGTCAATGTAACAGGTATTATGCACAATGCTTTCCATCCATTCTTACTCTATAGTATCTTACATAGATGTTACTGTTATCTCTTTTAATGACGGGAACAAGAAGCTAGAACAGGGGCTGGGGAGTTAGCTCAGTGGTTCTGGCGCCTGTCTTGCAAGCGCAAGGACCCGGGTTCGATTCCCCGGTAACCAATACCAATACTGGGTGTGGAGACTCACCCCAGCAGCAACCAGTACCACACACCACAGTGCCGGGCGTGGTGGCTCACGCCTGTAATCCCAGCACTCGGGAGGCAGAGGCAGGAGGATTGTGATGTGAGTTTGAGGCTGAGCTGAGGGCCAGCCTGAACCACAAAGCGAGACCCTGTCTCAAAAAACCTAAAAAAAAAAAAAAAAAAAAAGGAAGCTAGAACAGTGGCAAACGCCAATGGTGGTGAACCTTTTCGAGGCTTCAATGACAGTCTGCTGCGTCGCGTGCCACAGGTTCACCACCACTGCTCTAAACTCTCCAATCGGGCTGTGACTTAAGACGTGGCTGTGACAGTTTGGAACAAGTTTCTTATCCTCTCCTCAACTGAATGTTTTTTTACATGTAAATAGGAATCTTAAAATCCATACCTCATATCAAGTCAGAGTTCGTGATGGAAAATACTCTAAAAAGACAGTTGTTGGGCCGGGGATTTAGCTCAGTGGTTCCGGAGCCTGTCTTGGAAGCGCAAGGACCCGGGTTCGATCCCCGGTAACCACATACAATACTGGGCGTGAAGAATCATACCCCAGCAGCAATCAGCACCACGTATCACAGTGCCGGTGGCTCATGCCTGTAATCCCAGCACTCGGGAGGCAGAGGCAGGATTGCTGTGATGTGAGATGGAGGCTAAGCTCAGGGCCAGCCTGACCTACAAAGCGAGACCCTCTCTCAAAAAAAAAAAGACAGTTGTTATTCCCTTTACCGTCATTACCATTATGGCTATGAATGTTAATCAGGGCAGTCTCCGGGCCCTTCCAAACCACTGCATTTCTACGAGTGCTCCCAGAGCCGTGCGGTGAGCAGCACCGCGCGGACTGCTGTGCTATAGCAGCCAGAAGACCCCCCGGGAGGCGGCAGGAAGGGCCGTGTTGACCCCGCCCACTTCACCCAGCCCCGGGACTGACTGCACGATCCCCATCACCTCAGAGACAAGCTGCCCCGCCGTCCACGCACGCCAGCGGGAGAGGCTGGCCCGAACCCTTTCCCACACGGGCCTCACCTGCTCGTAGTTCTGCACGAGACGGCTGATACCCTCGCGCTCCACCTGCCACTCGGGCTTCTTCAGCTGTTTCCTCAACTGCTTCTTTTGGTTCTGTCTATGGCTGTGTTTCTTCTTCCAGCGATTGAAGCTCCGCACTGGGTCGGGTCGCGCTCCTGGACCCAGAGAATCAGCAGTCTTACCCATACTGGCTTCGGTGACACCAAACCACCCACGGACACCAAGTACCCAAAGCCAAGGAAGGTAAGGAACTGAGGACACGCGGAAACGTGGAGTAAGGTACAGAAGCGCATGCGCACAGTCATGAGCCCGCCCCCTGACTTTTCCAACCGGGCACGCGTCAATGACGATCCGGCAGAGACGGATGGTGATTGGTGATTCCGCTTCCGCAGGGTGGAACTACCTCGGGAAACTGGGGCAGGACAACCCGAGGAAAAGGGCGTACCGGGAGGCGGCGGGAGCACGCTGGCTCTTTAAAAGACCGCATGCGCAGTGGTTGGTGTTCCGCAGGTGACGACTTTGCCGAACCTTCTTAAGCATGCGCGAACCTATCTCTATTGCGTGTATTTTAATAATGATCCTCGTTTTGCATATTCGTCCCAGGGAGCTGAAGACTTGTCCGGCTAGAGCAACTAATTGCTGATTTATTTCTGATAACTGCAGTGTACCTCCCTAGAAATAAAAGTGGATATTATGAAGCTTTCTTGGGTCCCCCAGTGTTTTTTCTCAGGCTCCTCCAACTCAATGCAGCAGCTAGGGTACTGAAACAATGTCTAATAGAATTTGCCTAAAATGCTATTGTAATAAAGGTAACTACTAATAGTAAAGAATTAATAGAAAAGGCAAATTGACCAATTAAGTTAATCGACTTTCAATGAACTGGTTTTTGTGGCATAATTTCTTGGCCTCCACAAGTGCACGCTGGGAGCTGACATGGGGGATAGTAGTGAGTAGGAGATTGGGTTTAAGAACAGACGGTTTGGACCTCAAATTCCCTTTCCACCCCACAATTCCAGACAACTATCTTCTACAACGCGGCATCCTCAGACAATAGATGATTTACAGGGAGAGGAAAGAAGGCAGGAAGGGGACTAAAGAATGTACGCGCTCAGATACACCCAATGTGGGGGACAATAAAGCAAATAAGAGATTGTATAAAAAGATATATAAGTCCTCAAAAATTTATGTGACCTAACAATTACATCTTTAGAAATATTCCCAAAAGAATTGAAATCAGATGCTGGAAGAGTTACTTGAGCATACACGTTCATAGCAGCGCTGCAACACAAATATCTACTAAGGGATACACAAAACACGCCATATACATAAAATGGGATTTATTCAACTTCAAAAAGCAAGGAAATTCTGACATACATCACAGTGTAGGTAAACCTGGAGAACACTGTGCTAAGTGAAATTAGCTACTCACAAAAGAACCAATATTGTATGATTTCTTTCCTATGAAATACCAAAGTTGTTGGTACTGCAGAGAAAGTAAAACGGTGGTTGCTAGGAGCTAGACAGCTGCCGCTGACTGCTCGCGGTGCAAGGCCGGGGAGCGCCGTAGCCAGGAATGGACGGAGTCGGAATTGACAGACAACACACGAACACAAGAGAGGTTGTGATCTGCTGCAAATTTACTGGATTCTTTGTGCTCTTTTTATACATGATTTTTGGCTAAAACTTCAGTGATTATACATTAACAAGACACGGGTACATGGAAAAGAAAAATGAAAAAATACATCACAATGGGCATATAACAAATTCTGATAACATCAGCAATTACAGACCCTTGAAACTCAGTTACCTAGGGAACCAACCCATTAAGAGCAGCTGGGGGCTTTAAATTTCGGTTCAAGATGTTTGCTCACATTGTTTTCTATCTACGTTTTGTCTTACCTTACTCTCTCTTTTCTATGTTCCTACCTGTTTTTCTACTTTGCTATTAATTTTTAAAGTACCCTAATAGCTACCTTCCCTATTTTATTGTTTTTCCCGTTTACCGTACAGAAAGTTTTATAGACTGAGTAGTGCCAGTGTGGCGAAGAGAAAAACAAAAAGGTTAATAGTTTGCTAGGTTAAAAAAGGGACAAGCCATACCGCACTTTTAACTATTTGTCTGCCGGGCAACCGCGCGCCTCCTGGCGAAGCATACTCAACACAGGACTTAAGGCCCCGTAGAGCTTTGGCCTCAAGCACAGGGGTCTTCCGCCCGGGACTCGGTCCCTATTTTATCACGCCTTTGCGGGCGAGGGTGTGGCAGACAGCGTGGAAAATAGGAGCTCTTTAAAGGCCCATTCCATGGCTATCTTAAATAGTGTGTTAGTGCCAAGATACTTTTCCAATGTCAATCTGATTTTCTTTCTTTTATAATGACCTTTTCATGAAAAGAGAATCAAAAGATTTTTCTTTTTTATTTTTTTTACTCAGGGCTCAAACTCAGGACTTTGTGCTTGTGGGGCAGGTTTGGCGTCACTGAGCTACATCCCCAGCCCTGTTTTGTTTGTTTTTTGAGACATGTTGGTCAGACTGGCCTTGAACTCATTGTGTGGTCCAAGCTGGTCTCCACCTTGACTCGCAAAAGCTGTTCTCGACCTTGACCTCACAGCAGTCTTGCCTCATTCTCTTAAGTGCTGGGCTTTCAGGAGTGCGTGACCACTGCCTCTTTTCTTTATTTTTTAAAGAACAAATAATATCAATAAATTATGTTTTAGAATTAACTGTTTATGGGTCAGTTTCTCCTAGTGTAAAGTGACTCTCTTCAATTCCAGTTCCTTGTTTATATTTTCTTGCTCACTACGTTGTAACTGCCTCTCTTCATCTCAGTGAAGTTAAAGACTATATATTTGAGGTCTTTAAGCCCACCTAAAACCTCTTGTCACTCAACAATGGCCAGTAACTTTTTGTAGGTTAATTCCATTTCATATGCAACATTTTAATAGGAAAAATTAATCAAATAAACAAAGTATATGTTTCTTTACAATTCGTCAGTATAATCAGTCTGAGGTCATTCTTAGACTCATATAATACCTCTATGCACTGTTAGAAGTTGCAACTTCATCTTTTTATTCCTTTTATTTATAGCCTCTAAAATTTGCCAGGACCAATGTGGCAATGACTACCTTGATCCCAGAGTGAATTTTTCTGAAATTTCAACACTGAAAATATGTTGACCTGATCATTTACTCCACAGAAACCAGAGGGTCGGGAGATTCGAGCCTGCCACAACTGCAGTGGTACTAACTCCTACTGGCAATCGTGCTTCCATTCCTTTGTCCATGTTTGGCTTTGTTTATTCATTCATCTCATTTTTGTCCATTTGTTCATCTGACTATCTTGTGCTGGACATCATTAAGCCTCAGAAATACAGAAATGAAGAAGAATTTGCCCTTGCCTCAAGCAGTATATAATCTCGTGTGCTAGTCTCCTAAATTAGCTCCATGACAACTTCATCCAACAGTTTAAAAAACAGTATTTTCTGAGCTTTACCCCAAAATAGTCTGCTCCTGCAAGTTTGAATGCAATCAATCAACTCATCTACAGATTGCCTTTTGAGGATGCCTGGCCTAATAATTAATTATAATAATTCAATAATATATAATAATTCAATTATTAATCACAACAATTGAAGCTGGCTATAATTATATAACTAGAATCAGTTTGTTTAACTGTACTAAAATTAATAATAAAACTATGAAATATTAATACATGAAAGGAAAATAGTAATAAATAAATTCTTCATATGCCCCTAATTCATATTTGAATCATAGATTATTTACCAGTAAGCCTAACAAAACCATCTGCATTTGCCAGCATTATCAAAAATATTGCCGTCCCTCTTACATGTAAGGGTTCTTATGCTGAGATTTATTTGGAGAAATACATACCCTTATCATTTGTCTGAGTTAAGTTCAACTTCCACCACTATTTTCACTTAGAAATTAGATCTTCTAAGTAATTTCTTTAAATCTACTGTGGAGCCAGTAGGTGGCTATCTTTCCCTTGAGGTCAGACTAAATTTGGCCTTCTAATCTGCTTGGTGATTGGTTATTTATCTTATTGCATCACTGAGCCTTTGCAACATGTCTTAAAATTATTGCCCTTCAGATTCTCTAGAATATTTTCATATTATTCCATATTTCTTTGTAATTAATAACTGATCACTAACATTTATTAAGGATTTAGTGTCATGTATTTCTAGACTTATTATATACGTTATCTGTCAACATTAAACAACTCATTTTCCAGGCCTTAAAACTGAAGCTAAGAAAGGTTAAATGCTATGTGCAGGGCTGCCCATCTAGTAAATAACGTTATGGTATTCCATTCCAACTTGTCATACTTAACACATATGATCTAGGGCTATTTCATCACTGAAAGTCTTCCTTCTATTCGGGCATAAGAAGATTTTGAATCTTTATGAATAGTATTGTATTATATTCTCCTGGAGCCAGTCTTCTTATTTCTTTTCTCTTTTTTTTTTTTTTTTTTTTGAGACAGTGTCTCGTTTTTGTAGTTCAGGCTGGCATGGAGCTCAGCCTTGAACTCACACCAATCCTCCTGCCTCTGCCTTCCAAGTAATAGGATTACAGGTATAAGCCACCACGCCTGGCACTGTGTGGTATGTGGTACTGAATGCTAGTAGGCATGAGTCTCCACACCCAGTAGTGTGGTATGTGGTTACTGGGAATCAAATCCTGGGCCTTGAGCTTGCAAGACAGGCACCAGAACCACTGAGCTAAATCCTCAGTCCCATCTTCTTATTTCTGACCTGAGACTGAATTTAGTTATTTTAGATGACGTTGAAGACATTGAATTTCATTTTCTACTACAACCAAAAATGAGCAGTAACGAGAAAAATTCAACTTGAAAGAGAATAATACCTTAATAATTTCATAGCAGTTCAAATCATGTGGCACCAAGTTTTTATGATTATTGACATGAAAGTAATACCTTGAGTTAATCCCTGTTCTGAGTCCAGGGAAGAGACTTCTGGATATTGGTGACAGCTGGGATCATTGTGATATTTGCAGTAGCCCTAGGAAGGACCACAAAACAGATATAACTTATGTTTTGAGTACATCTATTATTCAAAAATTAGAAACATATTTAAAGTTAGACACGGTAGTACACACCTGTAATCTCAGCACTTTGAGAGGCTGAAGGAAAGAGCTGGAGGTTCAAGCCTATCCTGGACAATTTAATGACTTGGTAGGATCCTCAAAATAAAAATATAAAACAGGCTGTGTGCCAGGCCTGGTGGCTCACACCTGTAATCCCAGCACTTGGGAGACAGAGGCCAGAGGATTGCTGTGAGTTCAAGGCCAAGCTCTGTGCCAGCCTGAACTACAAAAGTGAAACCTTGTCTCAAAAACAAAATAAAACAGACTGTGGATGTAATTCAGTGCAAAGACCCTGGATTCAACACTTAGTACTGCAGCCGAAACAAAACATATCTACTAGAATGGTTTTCAGACATTTTGAAAAATATTTTCCTAAACTCTGGAGTATTGCCACGATCTGTGTGATAATTGTGCACAGAATGCCACCCATGCTGGCGCATTGTCTCTGTCACCACAAGCACAGTAGAGAATCCTGGAGAAAGAGCTGGCTTCTCCCACTAGGCTCTTTGTCCAAAGCATTCATGAGCCTGAAGGAGAACAATTACAGAAAACACCAGCCAGTATGATTTCCTCAGACAGGTGGCTATATTTGAATTTTGTCTCTTTCACTTAACATTTACAGGACTTTAGCTAAGTACTTACCTTGCGTGAGTCTCATAGGAATCACAGAAACTGCTTCATGAAGTTTGAAACTAAATATAACCATAGAAATCCAAGGTCAATCAGTACTGTACAATTAAAGCCCCATGTCAACTCTTTTTGTGGCCAATTCTTAATATAGTAAAAAGAGCTTCTCTCCTTCATTTTAAAAGTAGAAAAAATGAGTTTGATAAGCTACAAGGCATTTTTTTTTGTTGTTCTGTTGAAAAAGGAGGATCAGTAAAAGCACATCAGTGTTTCCCTTTAATGCTGAGACTGAGAATACAAGAAGAAAAGAAAGATGATGTTTCCAGGCCCGCTGTTTCCCTGGGCTTGAATGCCGTCTCAAGGCTCCCCTCGGAGCCAACGCAGTCATCTTAGGATGGTATACAAGTCTGAAGAAAGCATGTAGCTCCACAAACTTAACTTCTCTTACTTCTTTTCCCCTGCCTGTGCCTCCTTGTACCCTCTGTCTCCATTCTGTCTTCTAGAAATGCTTTCTTGGAAGGAGGAAGAACATTGAGAAGAGACACAGTTGGACATGAGCCCAAGCCCTGGGCCCATTTTTGACATGGTAGGATTGTCACCTAACAGTCTGTGGGGCCTGGGGCAAAGCATAACTGGGTCAGCTTCCTTTTCAACACAAAAGGGAATATGAACCTACATAAAGCACGGTTTCAACAATAATGTTAGTAACTTCATTCACCCGTTTCATCAATCAACTTGAATGGTGGAAATATACCTTTTGCTATTAAAAAAAAAGTAAAGACAGGCTTAAATTTCTCATACAATTCAGGTTCTTTTAAAAAAAAGTCATAGGTAACTGGATTAAATAAAATGTGCCTCTTTGTAAAGCTAGTGAACACAGAAAAGATCAGAGACCTTTGAAAAGAAGATAAAAACAAGTAACAGGTGAAAAAAATACTTAAGCTACTTCAAAGATGTTATAAACAATCTCAATGTGAATAAATTATAAAAAGTGAAGTGGTAGCTTGGCATTGGAATTTATGTACAGTGAAACAAAGATGCTAAAGTTGAACCAGAAATATCATCAGTGAAATATAGATCCTGCAGAAAGGAGAACCTAAGTATATCACAAGTTTCCCAAATGTAGACAGCAAGGGATGAAATTATTTAAGGATAAAAAATGAACAAAATGTAATTTTCTCAAGGTCACATTGAAGATGAAGATGACAATTCTAAGAGGCAGAGGCAATAGAATCTCAAGTTAGAGGCAAATCCAGGCAACTTAGCAAGTTAGCAAGACTGTCTCAAAAGTTTTAAAAAGGCACAGGAGATTTAGATCAGTGCAAAGGCCTAGGAGAATCCACTACACAAGAGGAGGGGAGGAAAGAAGAAAGAGGAAGAGGAGGGAAAGCAGAGAAAGATTGCTAAGAACTGCCTCAACATAAACACAAACTGTCATAGTTGGAATCACGCTCATATGTCCAAGTTAGAAAGCCAACCACTACCAAGTCTGACTAATAAATACAGCTGGAGTCAAAACTTCATGCTATTTCTGGCTCCAGAGCTCACTGTTTTAATCACTGTGTTTTCCGCCTCATAGGAAAAGCTCCCATACCATTTTCATTGCTGTGAAAAGCTTCTGTTGATTTGTACGTGGTGACCTTGTGTCCAACACTAGTAGATCCTCCTAAAAGCTTTTAGACAGTCATATCAACAATTTTGTCTTCCAACTTTTTCCTTTCTGTCTGCTTTCTTGTTCTTTCTAGTTTCCCTATCACATCAGCTGAAATATTCAGGGTAATTTAGAATAAGAATTAGATAGGAGATATATTTATTAAGATTAATATTACAAGCTGTACCAAAATATTATTGTTATGTCTGTGTCTAGACTCCCCCCAAAACCTCATGGATTGGTTAGGCTTTTTCAGAGGTGGCCAGATCTAGGATATGTGATGCTAGGATTGAGGATGAGTGATCAGTTTGGCACCTCCCTAAGCCAAGTAGCCTAGATAGGATATAAAAGAGGCAGAAAGAAGCTGCTAGCATTGTTTGCTGGTTGCACCTTCACTGCTGGCTACCTTTCACGTGCCTGCCATACACTGCATCTCCTCCGTGATGCCACTTTGCCGTGCCACTCCTCCCTGGAGGCCAGCTGCCTAAGGACTGAAACTGCTACAATCTGTGAGACAAATTTTTCCTCATTTAACTGTGGGTGTCTGGTATTTTGTCTCAGCAATGAGAAAAATAAATGACATAGTTATAATGTGAAAGAATAGATTTTTGGAAGACTGCCTAGGAAACCTACTGATAATATAAAATATTCTTCATGTAAGAATATTTATCTTTACAAACAACTGATTCATTAACAAACTTCTGGAACAAAGTCCTATGGAAATTAGGATAGCACCTTCTCAACAGTAGCAAAAAGTATGCTAAATGTTACATTTGAAATTCTGTTTGTACTTTGTTTTGTTCAAATTCTGTCTTGAATGTAACGAAGTCTAGCAACTATGTAGTCATCAAGAAAAATAATAAGAAGCTAAGGAAGAGATAATTTCTGCAGGAACTATTTTTAATCATGCACAAATTTACCACAGAGATCAGAATACAGCTCTGCATATTTTGTTATGCAGTGTATGCTGTAAACATTGTCACAGGTTTTCCATGCATCTAGCTCATAGCACTTACCATCCCAGTGGTTACAGTGCTCTTTAACATGCAAGTACAAGTGTCAAAACATACCTTGGGTGTACAGTATATGTAACAGTTTATAGTTTAACCAATTTTCCATTTTTTGCCTCCAGGAGTCTATATACCAGGTTTTGCCCCTGTAATCTATCAAGTGTGAGTCATTCCCTAAAATACATTGGACATATTTCTGCCACAAGTTCACAGCAATCCTTCCCTCACTGCTTCACATTCCAACAGTGTTTCTCTTATACGTTTACCTTGTAGTGATGTTCCCTCCCATCTATGGAGAGGTGAGGGATCAGGGAGAAGCCATGTCTCTTTGCTCTCAGTTTATTAATCATGCCTTTGGCCACTCATAAATGTGACTGTCCCTCAAAGAAATAAATCAACACTCGGGGGCCGGGGAGTTAGCTCAGTGGTTCCAGCCCCTGTCTTGCAAGCGCAAGGGCCTGGATTCGATCCTGGCAACCACATACCATACTGGGCGTGGAGACTCACGCCCAGCAGCAACCAGTACCACATACCACAGTGCCGGGCGTGGTGGCTCATGCCTGTAATCCCAGCACTCAGGAGGCAGAGGCAGGAGGATTGCTGTGATGTGAGTTTGAGGCTGAGCTCAGGGCCAGCCTGAACCACAAAGTGAGACCCTGTCTCCAAAAAAAAAAAATAAATAAATAAATCAACACTCAAAAAGTACAGTCTGTGTCCAACCTGAAGAAGTCACCACTGAAAATGTTAAGTTAAGTAAAAAGAGCTAGTTGCTAAGGACAATATATTGTGTAATTCCATTTGTATGAACTATCCAAAACAGGTGGGCCTCTGGATTAAGAAAGTAGACTAGCTGTAGCCTAACGCTGGGCAATAGGGGATGTAGAGAGCTAATGAGTGTAAGGTTTCTTTTGAGAATAACAAAAATGTCTTAAAAGTGTGATGATGGCTGCACAACTTTCTGAATATACTCAAAGCTGCTAAATTATACACTTTAATAAAGTATTTACTATAGGAATTACATCTCAATAGAGTTATGTTTGTAACAACTCTCCATAATGAATATAAGCATTATGTACTGCAAATTGTACAGTACTGTTAAAATTTAATAGGTGAGTAAACAAAATAAAAAGTTGAAAAAAAATCCCCAAAAATTACAATTTTTTTTTTAAAAAAAGAAACTGCTGTCCATACTTCAGCCACTACATATATGTACTTCAGGGTTATCCTACATATATGTACTGCAAACCACCAGCATCATATAGTGGTATTTTATTTTTTGATTACTCTGTTTAGACTTTTGGTGAACAGTTGATTTTTTTGCTCTGAGAAAGCTCTCAAATGGAGCATGTTTATGTTATATCTTCCACAAAGCACTGCTTCCTAATCCCTTTACCATACTAAATTATATTCACCCATTGACAGCTAGAGTTTGGGCATTTAACAGTTAAATCTTCAAAACTTCAAGCATGAGCTCTGCCTGTCTTGGGAAATATAAGCCAAATACTGTCCAACTTTAGCTAAAGAGTGGATATACATTGAGTCTAATGGCATTGGTTAAAATAAAAAATTTCAACAATATTAAAAACCCTTAACTTTGAATAATATAAACCCTTTCCACGATCAGTTTTCAGGGTAAAATCAAATTACAAAAATGAATCTCCTTCATTTTAACAATTAACATATAATATAGTAAAGCCCTATATTCTTAAAATTAAATCAAAATCCCAAAGATCACCTATGACATGCTAAGTAAACAGAGGCCATTTCAGACTCCATCCTGGCCTGCATTAGGGTC
>PVIR01035690.1:0-16277 GCA_004026965.1 Petromus typicus | reverse complement strand
AAAATATCTAGGAATCATTCTAACAAAGGAGGTGAAAGACCTCTACTCTGAAAACTATAAAACACTCTGAAAGATGAGATAGAAGATGATATCAAAAAATGGAAAGACATACCTTGCTCCTGGGTAGGAAGAACCAATATTGTCAAAATGGCTATACTCCCAAAAATACTCTATACATTTAACACAATCCCGATTTAAATCCCAACAGCATATTTCACAGATCTAGAGAAAAAATTCCAAACTTTCATCTGGAAACACAAAAGACCTAGAATAGCCAAAGCAATTCTAAGCAACAGGGACATGGTGGGGGGTATCACAACTCTGAATCTGAAACTATACTATAAAGCCACTGTGATAAAAACTGCATGGTACTGGCAAAGTAACAGACCTGAGGATGAATGGAGTAGACTAGAAGATCCAGAAACTACTCCAGATACACTGAGCCACCTAATCTTTGACAAAGGATCCAAAAATCCTCAATGTAGGAAAGATAGCCTCTTTAACAAATGGTACTGGAAAAACTGGGCTTTAACTTGCCAAAGACTAAAACTAGATCTAACTCTTTCACCATGTGCCAAGCTAAAATCAAAGTGGATAAGAGACCTAAATATTAAAACAGACACTCTAAACCTACTTCAAAACAGGTTAGGTAAAACTCTCGAAGACATTATCTTAGGGAAAGACTTCATGAACAAAACTTCTATAGCACAGGAAATGGTTGAGGAAATCAACAAATGAGACCTCATTCTTTAAAAAAGCTTCTGCACAGCAAAGGAAACCACCAACAGAGTAAAAATGCAACCAACAATGTGGGAAAAAATCTTTACCAGCTGTTACTCAGACAAAGGGCTACTATCTAGAATATACAAAGAGCTCAAAAAAATCAGGCTGCCCAAATTTAATGACCCAATTCAAAAATGGGCATCTGAAATGAACAGATATTTTTCAGAGGAAGAAGTAAGAGCAGCTAAGAAGCATATGAAGAAATGCTCAACATCATTAGTCATTCGAGAGATGCAGATGAAAACAACACTGAAATTTCATCTCACTCCATATAGAATGGCTGCCATTTCACAATCAGCGAATGGCAAATGTTGGCGAGGCTGCGGAGAAGAAGAAATGCTTCTCCAATTTTGGTGGAACTGTAGACTCGTAGAGTCTACAATTGGTCTACAATTAGGTGGGACTGTAGACTTGTGCAGTCTACAATTAGGTCTACAAACTGTGGAGATCAGTTTGGAGATTCCTCAAAAAGCTAGGATTGGAGGTCCCATTTGACCTGACCATCGCCCTGCTAGGTATTTACACACAAGAATTAAAAGACTCATGTCACAATGATAAATGTGCACCCATGTTTATAGCAGCCCAATTTGTGATTACTACATCTTGGAAACAACCCAAGTGTCCATCAAGTGGAGACTGGATAAAAAAGCTGTGGTTCTTCTACACAATGGAGTATCACTCTGCCATAATAAATGATAAGTTTGAATCATTTATACCTAAATGTACATACCTTGAGGATATCCTTATAAGTGAAATAAGTAGGTCACAGATAGGTACATATGGCATCTTTTCTCTGGTATGAGAAAATAAAAATGTAAATGAGTCCTAGAATTGTATGTTATATATTATGAAATATAAAATGCTCAAAGTAAAATAGAGTGAATGGGGAAAATAATGAGATTATAACAAAAAAGTAAGGAAATAAATTTTATGTATATGGGGGGGCGCTAGGGTGGGTAGGGATATCGGGAAAAAATGAGAATTAAGTTCTGTGTTATACTGGTATAAATCCCCATTATGAAGTGCAATCATGATGCATGTATGTACCAATAAAGATAAAAAAATAAAAAAACAGAAATAGAAAGAAGAGCCTATTCTTCCTCCAGTAAGGGTATTTGGCTCCTCTGTCAAAAATGAGATAGCTTAGTGTGTCTGGAGTTGTTTCTGGATCTTCTGATCTACTCCACTAGTCCTCATTCTGTTGCCTTGTTAGTACCATGTGGTTTTTAATCACAGTGGCTTTGTAGTATAGTTTCAAGTTCGGGATCATAATTGCCCCCCATCATGTCCTTATTGCTTAGAATTGCTTTGCTATTATAAGTCTTTTGTGATTCCAGGTGAATTTTTGAATTATTTCCTCTATATCTGTGAAATATGTCATTGGGAGTTCAATTGGGATTGCATTGGATCTGTATAGTAGTTGTGTGAATATAGCCATTTTGATTATACTGATTCTTCCAACCCAGGAAAGGGAATGCCTTTCCATTTTCTGGTATCTCTTCTATCCCCTTTTTCAGAGTGCTGTAATTTTCAGAGTAGAGGTCTTTCACCTCCTTTTTTAGATTGATTCCTAGAGATTTCATTTATTTGGATGCTACTGTGAAGGGACTTGATTCCCCAATTTTTCACTCAGTGCATCTGTTTGTTTTGTATATAAAAGCTAATGATTTTTGAGCATTAACCTTGTATCTAGCTACACTACTAAATTTGGCAATTAGGTCTAGCAATCTCTTGGTCGAGTTTTTAGGATGCCCTAGATAGCGTATCATGTTATCAGCAAATAATGACATTTTAACTTATTCTTTTCCCATCTTTATTCCTTTTATTTCATTCTTTTGCCTAATTACTGTGATTAGTGTTTCCAGCACAATATTGGACTGGAGTGGTGAAAGTGGACATCCTTGTCTTGTACCTCATCTTAGTGGGAAAGCTTTCAGTTTTTGACCTTTTAGGGTAATGCTGGCTGTTGGTTACTCATAAATAGCTTTTATTAGTTTGAGATAAAGGCCATCTATTCCAATTTTCTGCAGGGTTTTGATCATAAATTGGTGTTATATTTTGTCAAATGCTTTTTCTGCATCTATTGAGATGACCATATGGTTTTTGTCCTTGAGTCTGTTAATGCAGTGTATTACATTTATTGATTTATATATGTTGAACCACCTTTCATACCTGGAGTGAATCCAACTTGGTCAGGGTGCACGATCTTCTTGATGACTCTTTGTATTCTGTTTGCCACTATCTTATTGAAGATTTTTGCATCAATGATCATTAGGGAGATTGGCCTGTAATTCTCTTTTTGGGCTGAGTCTTTCTCTGCTTTTGGAATCAAGATAATGGTTGCTTCCAGAAATGAATTTGGGAGTGCTGCTTCCCTATTGATTTTATTTAAGAGTTTGAGGAGTAGTGGTGTTAACTCTTCTCTAAAAGTTTTATAGAATTCATCAGTTAAGCCATCAGGCCCAGCACTCTTTTTTTGTCAGTAGGTTTATTATTACATTTTATGTTTCAAAGATTGATATTGTGGTGTTTAACACGTTTATATCCTCTTCATTCAACTTTGGAAGTTTGAATGTATCTAGGAATTTATCCATTTCTTCTACATTTTTCCATTTTATTGGAGTACAAATTTTCATAGTATGTGTTTATTGTTCTCCGTATTTCCTTTGGGTCATGGTAATTTTCCCTTTTTCTTTTCTAATAGCATGGATTTGAGCCTTTTTTTTTCTTTGTTTGAGGAGGTTGGCTAAGGGTCTGCCCTTTCAAAAAAACAGCTCTGACTTGTTGATTTTCTGTACCGTTCTCTTAGTCTCCATTGTGTTAATTTCTTCTCTGATCCTTATGATTTCCTCTCTAGTACAAGCTCTGGGTTTGTCTTGTTCCTCTTTTGCTAGTAGCTTAAGGTTCAGCATTAGATTCTTAATTTGATCTTGCTCTGTTTTCCTAATATATGCATTCACTACTATGAATTCCCCTCATAGAACTGCTTTTAGCTTATCCCATGAGTTCCTGTACGTTGTACTGGGGTTATCATTCAATTGTAGAAACTATTTAATTTCATCTGTGACCTATTGGTTAGTCAGTATTGTTCAATTTCCATGTCTTTATGAAGGTATTGGGATATTCTTTGCTTTTCAACTCTAGTTTCAAGGAACTATGATCTGACAGTATACAGGGGACAACTTCCATCCCTTTGCATTTACTTAAACCTTAAACCTGAACTAGCAGGTGGTCTATTCTGGAGAATGACCCATGAGCAGCTGTGAAGAATGTAAATTATTGCTGAGTGGAGTGAAATACTCTGTAGGCATCTATTAAGTCCATTTGTTGAAGAGTTTGGTTTAGCTCAAGCATTTGCTTATTGATTTTCTGCCCAGTCGGTCTGTCTATTTGTGACAGTGGGGTATTGAAGTCCCCTGCTGTTATTATGTTGGTGTTTATCTGGCTTTTCATGTCCATTAATGTTTGTTTTATATAGCTGGGATCTCTAGAGTTTGGGGCATAAATATTTAAGACAGTTATTTCTTTCTCTTGGATAGTTCCCTGTATGAGAATATAATGACCTTCTTTTTCTCTTCTAATCAGTTTTGGTTTAAAATCTATTTTATCTGCAAATAAGGTAACTACTCCTGCTTTTTTGCAGTTTCCTGTTGCATGGAGTATTGTTTTTCATCCCTTTGCTTTCAGTCTGTGACTTTCTCTCTGGATTAAGTGTGTTTCCTGTATGCAGAAGATTGTAAGATCTTGCTTTTTGATCCATTCTGCCAGTCTGTGTCTCTTAATTGGTGCATTGAGACCATCAATATTAATGATTATGTTGATATGGGTAGTTAGAGCTGTCATGTTTTCATGTTCTAGGCTCTTTTATTCTTTGTTTTGTTCTTTTCCCATAAGTTTCTTGTTTGGCTCAATGGGTCTCATTGGTTTATAATTTTCATTTTGTTCTTCAAGATGTCCTTTAGGATATTTTGTAGTGCAGGTTTTGTATGCATGAAGTTTTAAAGATGTTCTTTGCTATGAAAGTATTTTATTTCCCCCTCAATTTTCAGAGATAATTTTGAAGGGAAAATCAGTCTAAGTTGGAAGTTGTCTTTTAAGTTTTGAAACACTTCACTCCTGGCTATTCTTGCATTGAGTGTTTGGGTTGAAAAGTCTGCTGTGATCCTGTTGGGCTTCCTTTTGTAGGTAATTTTTCTCTTCTCTCTAACTACTTTCCATATTTCATTTTTTATTTTCATATGTGAGACTTTTATAATTATATGCCTAGGTGTAGATATTTGTATATTTCAGCCCTTCGGAGTTCTGTATGCTTCATGAATATGGATATCCAATTCTCTTTCTTTGTCTGTGAAGTTCTCTGCTATTACCTCTGTGAACAATTTTTTAAAGTCTTTTGTACTCTCTCCTTCTTCCTCTGTGACTCCAATCAACCTTATGTTATTCTTCTTTGAATTATCTAGGGGCTGTTGAATAGATTTCTCATGGTCTTATGCCATTTTCCATAAAGTGTGTCTTTCCTGTTCATTGGCTGTGATTGTGTCCTCTAAATCTGAGATATGGTCTTCTGCAGTGTTTATTCTACTGTGTAAACTTTCATTTTCTTTTTTGGCTGCCTGGGCTTCTATTTGTAGCTGTTTAAGAGGTTCCATTGCTTTTTCTATCTCAGATTCTATCATATCTTTTATTTCCTCTTTAGCTTCATTAATCATGCCATTAACTATGTCCAGTATCTCTGTTTTCATCTCAGAAATCATTTCTGGGCCTCATTTACAACTTCATTTTCTCATACCAGAGAAAAGATGTGATATGTACCTATCTGTGACCTAGTTATTTCACTTATGAGGATATCCTCAAGGTATGTCTATTTAAGTATAAATGAGTCCTAGAATTGTATGTTATATATTGTTAAATAGAAAATGCTCCAAGTAAGATAGGGTGACAGGGGAAAAACAATGAGATTATAACAAAAAAATAAGGAAACAAATTTTATGTATATGGGGGGACGGTAGGGTGGGTAGGGCTATGGGAAAAAATCAGAATTAAGTTGTGTCTTATGCGAGTACAAATCCCCATTATGGAATGCAATCATGATGCGTGTATGCAATGTACCAATAAAGTTAAAAAAAAAGAAATCAGTTCTGATTTCCATTTTATTAGATCTTCTTTAGTTACCATCTCAGAGAGTCCTGATGATTGAGTTTCAGATTTCTCCATTTCCCTTCCCCCATATTACTTTGGGGTGAGGATCTTTGGATCTGAGATTTTGAATGTTTCCTCATTTCAGAGCTTTTGTCACTGCTGTTGTATTTGGCTTTATAGTTGCCCTGTTGTCTGGTAATGTTTGTTGCATATCTCTTTCTTCTTAAGATGAAGGTCCCTTAAGATATCTGTGTTTCTTGGGTTGTTCTTCTTGTGTCTTTAATGAGTTCTAAACAACCCAAATTCTGGCTCACCATGTAAAGCACTCAAACAAAACAGATGGATCACCTTAGCTGAGAAACACTAAGCATTAACAGTGTCAAACAAAACCCAAGAAATGGTAAACTGGCAGTTGCTACTCTAACCCCTCCAACCTCATGAGCCAGAACTATATTCCTATGCCCAGACCTAAAATTAACCATGAATATATTTACTCCAATCAAACATCACTTTTTGTAAGTGAAAATGTTACCAGGATGTTACCAGGTTACGAGGATGTTAGGTGGGAGAGAAATAGGAGAGGGAGAGATTAACAATAAGATTAAAGGATGCAATAAAATAGAGAAATGAAGAATAGCAGAGTGGACAAAGAGTAGAATAAAAGGGTAAAGATAAGAAAAAGGGAGGGGAGAAAAAGAAAGGCAGTAACAAAAATAGCAAAAACACAAAACCAAATAAAACAAACAGAAATAAAAACAGAATAGGATAACATCAGGTCCACTAACATCCAGCTGTCAGAGGTGAGGAACCATTGATTCCTGTATGGGTTGACATCTAGTTTGAAATTTATAGGTCACAGGTAAAAAGAGCTGTGAAGTTGCAGGCTTTCTCCTGATGTGAGTCCAGTTCCCTGTAGGTGGCGCTGGACCCAGAAACTCCCTGAAACCAAATTGAGGTGGGGGATCTCAGAACAGGGCCGGCCCCCTTCAGTATGGCGGGAGGGGGCTGGAACCACATCCCAGTTGGAGCCCAGAGCTGGAGTGTCTCGGAGGTGGAGGCCTTGGGCTCGCCGGTTAGCTGTGGTAGAGATGATCTTGGTCGGTCCCCCATGAGCTCAGAGATGTCTTCCCCTGGCAGTGCAGATTCTTGGTCCAGTCTGGCAGTGGGTGGAGATTCCTTGTGGGGGTCCTCAGTCCTCTCCCAGGTGTCCAGATCTAGGAGTGTAACACAGCTTAACCCAGCCACCAGTGGTCCCGAGTGCTGTTCTGCTCCTTGCAGTGAACCTGTGTCTCAGAGGCCACCTGTGTGCTGTCCACAGTTGCTGGGGCGCCTGTGTGTGGTCCAGCAGGGTGGACCACCCCTGCCCCCTCTGGGGAGAGGGAAGAAGGGACAGATGGCTCTCTAGGTCACTCTTCTTTCTTTGGCCTTAATCAATACTTGCTTCTGATCTCTTTGATCTAGATTTCTCTGCTCTCCTTCTCCACCATCCCTCAAACTGCTGTTTTCTGAACAAGTTATAGGGAGGCAGTGGTCTCCAGCTTTTATCATTCTGCCATCTTCCCAGAATTCCTTCTGTCTTTGACTCTTTTTGAAAAGAACCTAGAAGGGGCAATTTTTCCTACTCTAAACCTCCATTCTTCTTAGAATCCATTCTTTGATTTTACAGTACACGAACTCATATTTTGGATAACTACCAGGTTGAAAGTTACATTTCTCTTCTTTGAATTATTTTTGCTTATATAGATTTTTGGCTTATATCCTTTTTTGTATTACTTAGTACCCTATTTCAATTTCACTCTTCATTATTTATTTCTAAAATTCAATATACTAGAATTACAGTAGATTTGAATTAACTGGATTAACTTATTGGAATAAAACTTCTTAAAGTTTTACTGTTAGTTTAGACAATGGTTAACATTCTTTGAGTTGGACAAGGATTTTCAGACTATTGATATGAGTAATCTTTGATTTTCAGTACATGGGACTAGGGATTTAGCTCAGTGCTTCCAGCATCTGCCTGATGAAAGCAAGGTCTAGAGTGCAATCCGCAGTATCACATACATAAATCTGGGGCATGGTGGCTCACACCTGTAACCCCAGCTCTTGGGAGGCAGAGGCAGGAAGATTGCCATGAGTTCTAGGCTAGCTTGCAGTATATAGTGAGTTCAGGGCCAGCCTGAACTACAAAGTGAGACCCTGTCTCAAAAACAAATAAATAATTTTCATGATATGTGCTGCTGAAGTGAACACATAATGTTTGATTTTCAAAATGATAAACATTGTCTACTTTCTATACTTTACATGTGTTCTGCTGTGTGGGAAACATAAAACATAAAAAACAAAATATTTTAGTAAAAATATTCAAAGTTCAGTTTATAAAGAAATAAGGAAGATCTCTACAAGTAAAAAACAAACCAAAGAAGGGGACAATGTTGAGATTGTAACAAAAAAGTAAGGAAACAAATTTTATATATATGGGGGGGTGGTAGGGTGGGTGGGGCTATGGGAAAAAATGAGAATTAAGTTGTGTCTTATACTGGTACAAATCCCCATTATGGAGTGCAATCATGATGTGTATATTTAATGTACCAATAAAGATAATTTAAAAAAAAACAAAGAATAATTAGAGTCCAATGGAGAAGTGAGCCCTGACATTTGGAAGTACTAAGAACAGTGACTGACTCAAAGCATAGAATGCAGGGTGTTTACTGATATTGGCCCAGGCCTGAACAGACAGTAAAGCCATGGTTCTCCAAGAGCTTCCCAGCAATGGTACAGTCCATTCTAGCTCAGTGAAAGGAGGCTTTCATGCTACAAAGACAGTTATCAAAGCAAATCCTTATTCTTCGGCTTAGCTCGAAACTCAGGTGGGTGGGAAAGAAAGGAATTAGATAATATCTTTGACAAAAGTCTAAAAATATCCAATTGAAGAAGGATAGGCTGTGAACTTCCATTGTACTGGGAATGTTTTATTTCTTAAACTGAATGGTGAATCAGAACAATTCTTATATAATTCTTACATTGTTCTGTATATCTCTAATATTTTCAAATAAAAATTAAAACAAAAGTAGCCAATAACAAATAAATGTAAGCAATTTATTTTCAATTTAAAAAACATTTTAACAACTTGATCAGTAACAGTAAAAACTTAAAGTGCTAGAATTTTAACTCTAAATCCACTACTTTTTCTATGCTTTTTAAAAATAATGTTTCTGATGAAGAAAGTCTACAAATTTTTTGTTCTCTTTTGTGCTGTGCTAGGTCCAGTCTGAGGAGTAAATCATTTCCAGAAGACATTGCTGGAGTTGACCAACACTATCCAAGTTTTCAAATAACTCCAACTTCAAACTATATGTTTTCATAAATCCTTGAACACAGTGTCCTGTGTCCAGATTAGAAAAGCCTCCAACAAATGGTTCTTTGATTCTGTAGTAAAACTTGCTACCTGATCCATGTTTCCTTTGACCATTCAGTTCACATGGACTGTGCCCATTTCTGAATTCTTAGAGCATTAATTGTGTATCCACAACACTTGGATACTGTGTTCTACTTTATATTCTCAGGTGTGCAGATTATCTCTTCAGTGAGTTCCACATATCCCAAAGAAGTAATTTATTTTATAGTCATTATATTACCAAGCAAATTTGAAGCAGGAAAAGATATTATCATCTGGTCTGAATGTTCTGTGTTACACTTCAGGTGAGTGATCTTTTGAAGTGAACTGTCCAGCATATGAGGGTATATCTGTCAGAGTTATCAGCAGAAAGCATAAATCAAACAGGATAATGCAAGGAGAATTTATTGATAGAGAAACCGTCTGTAAGGGACATGAGGAAACTACAGATTACAATATAGTGCTTCAAAGCTAGGGGCACTGATACTCTTTCCTGGGTAAAATGAGAGGAACAAGCTATAATGAAGATGCCTTGAGAGGAACAACGATTTTCAGTTAAAATCCTCAGCCAGCCCCAAAGATGCTCACAGAGAAGGACCAGGAGGAATAAATACTCCAATCTTACCTTCTGCCACCAGCCAAACCCTATTTGTAAACTTAAGAACAAAAAAACTTTCATCAGTACATCGCATAATAGTCTGTGTTATGGAGCAAAAGGCAAATAGATCCAGAGAGGTGGGGAAATACGTAGCATATATAACTTGGCTGGAATCAAGAATTATTTTTCAACTCAAAATCTAGTTCCAAGTAGAACATTATTCTTCAATTATTGCCTCAGAATATATAATGGATTTTTCTGACCAAATAAAGATTTCTGAACAAGATGGATGATCTATGTACCTAATGTGGAGTCAGGGCCCAGTGAGAGCAAGTCTCAGACCACTTCCTACTTTCAGAATTGGAATCAGATCCAAGAGCTGTACTTGGAAGCAGATGGAATCCAGTATAGCTCCCAGGGTCAAGTGATTGGAATGTTCCAAATATCCGGAACCACTCAGTATCCTCTTTTGCTAAACAGTGACACAGCCCAGCATATGGTAGGCCTGACACTGTGCAAAGTGTGGGACTGCAGCCAGAAATAGATCTTGTCTGATTTAAAAGAGAAATGCTAGTTTTCAGACTATATGAGTTAACTCTGTAAAATCTCAATCCGTAGGTAGAGATAGATATAAAGGGTTGAGAAAACATGATGATTTTTCCCAGTGCCACAATCTTCCCGTTAGAGGTGGAACTGAACTGTGGAAGGCAAAAGTAGATGCACACCTATTTGGGGGCCTAAAGGAATTTAGCTGTCCTCACCTTCACTGCAGCAAGGCCAAAATATTTGGAATAGGGAAGTCACTTCTTGTGGGAATGACAGTCTTATGAAGAGGGAAAAGATATCATTGATGGAATATGTACAAAGATATTAACCAGGACCACTTGTCAGCCTGGGAACACTGACATTCATAGACCATGTCACCAACAGTGGTAAAGACAATTCAGGATGACCTAGTAGCTGTCTCTTTTCTTCCCCCTAAATCTGCAGCTAATACTCATTGGATTCTATTCTTTAGATTTACCATGCTAGGCTATGAACATCAAGTAAAACTGGCAACGGCACTTTGTAATAGTAGAGCTCTTTGTATTCACAATTACTATTTTATCCATTGTGGACTAAGAGTCTCAAAAAAGGAATATACACTTCTGCTCCTTAAGAAACATCCTCCTGAAGAAAGTTTCCAAGGCTTAAGCCTCCATTACAAAGAGTCTCCATTGTAGGTGGGTAGGTAAGGTGATGCTATCTCTTTCTGAGGGGCTCCTGTTGGATTCCTACGTCTTCCCTTTCTCACCCCAGGAACCTAGAGTCTAGAAACAAATGGTAAGATTTGGCTCAATACCAGAGTGAGGATGAGAGTGCTTTTTGGTCAGACTGTTAAAAACAGCACTGCCTTAGCTCTCATTCTAGAGAAGGCAAAAAGATGCAGCCAATAATGGAGTTCACAATAGGGTGCAATCAGGCATCTGAATCCTTTTAAGAGAAATTCCAAAGGAGAGAGAAAAAAAAATCTGGTAGCAGAAAAAACACATGAATATTAACTACTTTCTCATTAGCAGCTAATTGTTGCAAACAAACTTACTGACTTTTCCCTTGACAGTTAACAAAAGATTGTCATCACAACACTGTCAGGCCACAGCACAGACTTGCGCTGCACCATCCTAGAAAGATAGGACTTTTGAAAGAACTGGGGATACATAGACAAGGATAGCATGGGTGCCTGATAGGGGCAACTAGGAAAGTATACCTTCCCTGGGGACTGACCTAGTGCACATCCTAAGTAGACTGAGTAAGGTTCTGGAGATTAAGATGCATGAGCTAAAGAAAGAAAAACATGATCAGATGTTGTTTGGTCTCATTACTCATTAACAGTATGGAATTATCTATGCATTAGTTCTCAGAACTCAAAGGCATATTAAAATGTCTGAAATTAGACCAAATCAAATAATCCAATAGCAAACATAATTGCCTATTCATCAGCAAGGAAACAAATTGTTCAAGATGGTGGTATATTCTTTTCAAGATCAGTACAAGATCCATGGCATATTTTTCCAGAACATAAATTTTATTTGATATTAGAAGGAAGAAAATTTTATTTTAATCTAAAAAATATGCATATATACATATTTTTTTAAAAAGGCAACATTTGATCCGGCCTTGGTATTTCATTAAATATGTAGCTTCAAAGGCCTTTCTCCTTGATGACAAGATATTTTCAACAATACACAGACCTGTGAAACGTGTGATCTGTTCTTCATATATAGCTATGGCAGATAATTGAGTGGAAAATTCTAAGAAACTCTGGTGACATACAGAACTATGTGAGAGCACTTAAGGTCTTTTACAAACCTAGAAATGGAAGATCGTATGGTTTGTGTTTAGATGTCCCTCCAAGCCTCATGCAGATTGGGACTTTCTTTTTCACAGGTAGATGAATCTGGAATGTGTGGTGCTGGGTCACGGGCCTGTGTTTACTGAAGCACTGCTTGTGAGTCATGAGTTTAGCACCGCCCTAATCCCTGGAGTCTAAATAAAACAAAAGGGGCAGGAAGATGCTGTTCACACTCTTCTTGTTTCCTTTGCTGTCTTGTGCACTCCATGTTGCTTCTTCTCTCCCTTACTTTGTTATCCTTGCATTGGACCAGCTGATTGTGGACTGAAACCTCTATGAACTGAAAGCCAAATAAACCCCTGCCCTTTGACCTTTGGGTGTTGAGTATTTTGTCTTAGCCAAAAGAGTAAAGTAACTAACACAAATATAGGCAAGCAAACAAAAATCTTAAGACTTATACTAATTTATACAGGTATAAAGTTACTTAGAATCTAATGTGTCTGGTAGTATCCTAGAAAGCTAACCAAACATAAACCTGCAAACTTACTAGTTTTTGAATTACATTAAGAAGTCCTTGGTGAGGCTGTGGAGAAGAAGGAACCCTTCTCCACTGTTGGTGGGACTATAGACTCGTACAACCCCTGTGGAGATCAGCTTGGAGATTCCTCAAAAAGCTAGGATTGGAGGTCCCATTTGATGTGGCCATTGCTCTACTAGGTATATACACAAAAGAACTAAAAGACTCATACCACAGTGATATATGTGCACATATCTATAGCAGCCCAATTTGTGATTGCTACATCTTGGAAACAACCCAAGTGTCCATCAAGTGGAGACTGGATAAAAAAGCTGTGGTTCTTCTACAGAATGGAGTATTACTCTGTCATAAAAAATGATAAGTTTGAATCATTTCTACTTAAATGGACATTCCTTGAGGATATCCTCATAAATCAAATAAATAGGTCACGGATAGGTACATATCACAACTTTTCTATGATATGAGAAAATAAAGATTTAAATGAGTCCTAGAATTGTATGTTATATATTGTGAAATAGAAAATGCTCAAAGTAAAAAAGAGTGAAGGGGGAAAAATAATGAGATTGTAACAAAAAAGTAAGGAAACAAATTTTATGTATATGGGGGGGTGATGGGATTGGTAGGGCTGTGGAAAAAAATGAGAATTAAGTTGTGTCGTATACTGGTACAAATCCCCATTATCGACTGCAATCATGATGCGTATATGTAATGTACCAATTAAGATTAAAAAAAATTTTTTAAAAAAGATTAAAAAAAAAAAGAAGTCCTAAAGTGGAAGTGGTATTTTGTTTTCCTTTCTGTTATTATTGCTGTGTTGACTTGCCACACCAGCTACCAACTGAAAACATTCGTTTGTAAACCATTCTGATCATTTACTCTTCCAATACCAGTACTGAATTGCTTATCATTTTGAAAAAATATGAACCCCAATATACTTGATCATTTCCTATAACTACAATCAAGTGCTAAACCATTACACCCCAAAAGGTTCCATCGGCAGAGTCACCCTGCAAAGAGAAAGCATTAGGCTACAGAAGGACCGTGGTTATGCAGCAGTAACAAGAGTTGTCCATTTTGCCGCTCTTTGGGGTGATTAAAGCATCTTCTGGTTAATAATGCATTTTGTTTTATGTTATTTCTAGTTCTCTCTTCTCACTCCTGTATAGATAACGACTAAAAAAGCACCAGCTCAGCAGAGATAGCAGGTAGGGAGGAGAAAAAATAGAAGAATGCAGCCAGCAGTTAAGTCCTTTGCTTCTCAGTTATGCTCAGATTTTATAGCCACAAATCTCTCCAGTTAGACAAAGTTCCTCCATCATTAATCATAAGTACTCAGCATAACAAAAAGGACCTTATAAAATATTATATAATGCATTATTATTTTGAACAGTTTCTTGGAATATTAGAATCAAAGCACTAAGGGAAGATTTAAGAGATTATTAGGGCATGGTAATTTCTTTCCAGTTGAAGATAAATGTATCATGTCTTACCAAATTTCCACAATGCTAAAATATAATTAGAGATTTTGAAAAATAGAAGATAGTGTTTCTGTCTTATACCACGCAATCATTTCTTATAAATGATGTTTTTAAGTATAGTATTTCTTCTATGATTGGACTATCCTCAAAATCATTCTACACCAACAACTGTTAGGGAGAATGATCTAGAAATTGATTGCCCAATTCAAGTACTTTTTATACATATGGCAACAGATTAAATTAATTAATGTCTTTGTATATACTTTTTCAGCTATAAATAATGTACCACAGACCAACTGTACTCTAGATTGTTTTAAGAATTAGATGATAAAATACAGAGAAAGAATTTAACAGTGTTAGTGTCAAATCATAATGATTAGCAAGCTACTTGAGCAGTTACAAAATTTCTTGTTGGAATTACAAATGCTTCCTTTCTTCCCTTTTCTACAAGTATCATTCTTAACTTTTAATTTACATTATTTTGTGTCTAATGTGTTATTGCTGTAATATGCTGCAAATCTTAAAAAAAAACATGAGTGTAAACTAAATAAAAGTAAAACCCATAATTGTACATGTAGAGAAGACTTCATTTATAAATTTTTAAATACACTGCTTTTTATAAAAATTTCTTTACAAAACAAGAAAGAACTTCCAGATATATATGTATGTGCATATATGTATAAATTTGTATTTATAAATATGTCTTTTTATTCTAGGAAATAGCAAAGGTATAGAAGAAAGTTCACATATACCATTAAATTAGAGTTATTTGAAATGAATCTATTAGATTTAGTTAACTTCCTCAACCAAGAAGTACACATCCCTTAGAGTCACCTGACTATCACAGAAATCCTTGTCCAACCTGGGCAACCACCAAATAAACCCTGGGCACAGATTCAGTGTTCTTCACCCTCCCTAAAGACCCACCTTCAGAGTTACATGAAACAAGTTCACATAATCACATTTTCTTTTAAGAACGTAAGGAGTAGAGAGAGAAGAAGAAAAAGGAATCAAATCTCCTAGCAGCCTTTGCCAGGCTGGTTAACAGGTTACACCTTTCAAGCTGGGCTTCTGCCAAACCTGTCATTCTTTCCAACCCAGTTCTTTCTGTTTCTCTGTGGCAAACAGCACCACAAATACTTAGGAAGACAGTTTATCTTTTACACAGTAGGGTACTGTTAGACAATACGATATATATGGGACACATATAAAAATTATCTTACTGGGGCCGGGGATTTAGCTCAGTGGTTCTGGTACCTGTCTTGCAAGCGCAAGGGCCCAGGTTCAATTTCCCGATAACCACATACAGTACTGGGCGTGGAGACTCATGTATTGAGCAATCAGTACCACATACCACAGTGCCGGGCATGGTGGCTCACGCCTGTAATCCCAGCACTCGGGAGGCAGAGGCAGGAGGATTGCTGTGATGTGAGTTGGAGGCTGAGCTTGGGGCCAGCCTGAACCACAAAGTGAGACTGTCTCACAAAAAGAAAAAAAATTATCTTGCTTCTCTGCATTTTCAGTCTTTTCCCCACTCCTGAATTGTGGCATAGCATCTTTGCATTCTCTGAAAGTTATTGGTCATCCATACAATGGTAAGTCTTCCAAGTTGATTCTCTCTGCAATCCGATGTGATCAAATAACTGTCATGTGAGGCTACAGGTAACAAAATCTTACTATTCACTATGCTCACAGATTAAGGTACTCTGTCACTGTATTGCCTATGTTCTTTGAGGTCAATTTTAAGACCAAGAAGACGCTTAGTACTAGGGTCTCTCACAGTGAGCAGACACACTTCCAATAACAATATTTGATCTCTGGAACCATAGCGACTTTTATGATACCACAAGAATAGAAAAATAGGCTTAATATCAAGTCTCTGCATACTAAGAACATATTAAATTCATCTCATTTATGTTCTTCCTTGCATATCCCTTTTATAAAATTTATTGTTACAACATTGCTCAATATTTAACTCCTTTTAAAACTATGGATCATATTTATGTATTTGAAAA
>PVIR01035688.1:0-16076 GCA_004026965.1 Petromus typicus | reverse complement strand
CAAATCCCTTATCATAAACATCTTAACGTATACATCCCACTGGCTTTGCTTCTCTGTGGGAGCCTTGCCTTGATACAGCTATTATTTAATAACACTGAGGTCACAAGGGAGTGTCCTGGATCTTAGGTGATACACAGAATATTTAATAATGAGGTATCATGGAGTGTGCATTTTACTTTCAAATAATTCAGGGGGAAAAAAACTATATATTTTTTGACAGAAGATATTGCAAAATGTTAGCAATGACTGAGTATAAGTTGGAGTCAGCAAAGAATGCCTCATGACCTGTTTTTATAAATAAAACCTCACTAGTATGCAACCACACCCACTCCTTTATGTATAGGGCTGCTTTTCCACTACAAGGCAGAGCTGAATAGTTCAACAGAAGCCACATGCCTGCAAACCCTGCCATACTTACTCCCTGGCTCCTTACCGAAATAATATTGTCAATCATAGGGTGAAGGTTACCTGGGTTCATTGCATTACTATTTTAATATTTCAACATGTTTGAAATTTTCTAAAACAAAAAGATGAACAAAAGATATCTCCTCCAACAAAAATTCTTTCAAGCAGTAGGACTTGCATTTGCAATATGATTGTTGTAGGTTGTAGAATTCTATTAATAAATTAAATTTACAATATAAAATACATTAATAACATTTAAGTTTATCTTAGTCGTGGCTTTATCACTCTTTCAAGGTAGGTAATGATATCCTTTCTGGACCAGGACATGATACCTTGAACCTAATATTCTGCATAACCGATGGAAGCAACATTTCAATAGATGCAATATGAGGACGATTTTCAAAGTCTTTCCCCCCAGCAATTTATAAATAAACATTTGAATTGAATATTCACTTAATAAGCTGTGTGAAAAATTTACACAGCATAGAACTTTAAACTTAGTGTTACGATAAAGGCAAGCTTTCTGAAATATTAGATATGTTTCATGACATATTAGATAGGACAAAGACGGAAAATATATTTAAGTTGGACTGATGCCCATTTGTTTTTCAAAGAATGATGTATAAACATATAAAATCTCTAAGTGAAAAGCCCCACTCAGCATCGGGACACATAGCTGGTCCTTTAACCATATGGAAACCTTGTTATGTCACCATGGTACAATAATCTACTGGGATGGCAGAATTCTTAGAAAATGGGCTGCTGTAAATGTTTACTTACTGGTTGAAATTTTGTCCCCAAAATTTAAATTTGAAAACTGACACTTGATTCAGTTTTTGGAATAATTCGGATCTCAAAATCTGTATTTTTCTATCATAAACCTTATGAAATGTAAATACAGATCATGCATATCCAACAAAAATTAGCATTCAAATTGAGATACGCTGTCAGCATATATGTGAAAAGGATTTTTAAGGATTAGAAATCCTTTTTGTAAAATATTCATTAATTTCTTAAACATGTCATGGTAATATTTTGGATACATTGTATTAAATTAAATAAAATGTTACTGAAATTAATTTCATCTATTTGTTTTCCCTTTTGGGGGTGGGTGGGTACTGGGAATCGAACTGTTTCCTCTTTTTAAAAATGTGTTTAGTAGAAAATTTTAAGTGACATATATGACTCACATTTGATCTCTCCCGGACAGCTTGTGAGCACACCGTACTGATTCTCAGCAGATCTTAGGGGACTGACAATTAGTTCAGTATCCAACACGTATGTACAAGGTGTCACATTTACATGAGATTTTAAGGGCTGTGGAAGTTCAGAAGGTTATGACTATGGAAGGCGATCCACCCAAACTTTTTGCCAAGGGCACAAAAACCTGACCCTGAAGCTACCAGCCCACCCGCTTTTTGGTGGCAAAGACTCTCTCTGAAGTAACTGTCCTCCTGGGACCTGGGTCAGACCTGTATAGGTATCAAGGGTGTTTATGAGGCCGAGATTTGAACTTATTTTATCAGTGACACAGGAAGGCTCCGGGTGGAAAAAGAAATTCACTGGTACTAGTTACCAAGGAAAATACTTCGAAAAGGGAAGCTTTATTATTACTGGAATTAGGAATATACTTTTCTCATATGAAGACAGGTAGAAGTTAGAGAGAACTAAAGTACTCTCCCCTGGTTGTGCGTATAGTTGTTAATTTTACAATGATGACGCCCTTTCTAATTAAACACTGGAAGGATGAAAACCTGCACTCAGCCTCTGACACACCAAGCAGAAAGCCCGAGGAGTGAAGCCACGCCAGCGCGTCCTTCTCACCTGTTGCCAGGAGGGGCGCACAGCTCTGCGTAGTACTTGATCTTGGGCTCGGTCCCGCTGGTCCGCATGGTGGCCACGCCGCCATTGGCAAAAGTAAAGGTGATCATTTCGCTGCTTGTACTAGTAGGAAGCACCTAGGAATAAATTTACATGTGTCATACCTTTAAATGGTACAAAACTGCTCTAGCCTAGTATGTCCCCATAAAAAAATGTCAAACAAATCTAACAGTAAGACAATAACCATTTTATGGAGGTCAGAAAATGTACTCCATGTGAATGAAATATTAAATGGTGATATTATTATGGACATTAGACAACTTCATAAATATTCTTTTAATCTTCCTGGATCTATTAAAGCTATTAAAGTTATAGTCACATTAACACATCACAAGAAACTCATTTAAACAGATTAATAATGCACTACAAAAAAATTTTTTTTGTTCTTGCTTGTTTGTTTAAGCAAGGTCTCACTATGTACACCAGGCTGGCCTTGAATTCACCAGCAGTCTCCTGCCTCAGCCTCCAGGACACTGGCATCATAGGCATGTGCCAATATACCTGGCTGAACATTTTTTTTTTTTTGATCATATCTCGTTGTTGCACAATAAAATTTAGCTTCAAAAAGTTCACAGGGATTTTTTTAAAAAATGTAAAGCTTCTGACAAATGTAGATGTATTTACAATTGACAGTTCCCAATTTCCATTAAAAAACAAAAAAACCCCACTAAAATTATAGTAGAAATATTTTCACAAGAATAAACACAAGGGAAAAGAGATAGAAAAGGATGCTTTGGATGCTGGACAAACATGGAAGTCAGAACAGACAGAGCTGCAGAAAGGGTGCGATGCGTGCGATGCGACTCAGGACAACAGATCTGAGACCCCAGCAGGAGCCGGAGAGCACGAAGGGCTGGCTGCAGAGCGGGGCGGTGCTGAGAGCGGGACGCCGCAGGACCAGAGGCTCCTGAGTGGCGGGGGTAGCGCACGCCCTCTGCTGGAAAGATCCGCACCCGCAGCCTACTGTCCGAGCAGCAGCTCAGCCCCAGCTCTGCCTAATTCTGCAAGACCAAAGCAGAGACATCACCGAGTACCAAATAGGATGAAGAATGAGATGGCCCCGCTGTGTTTCCAGGGCGTTGGCACCCCAGCTTCTAGTCCTCAGCTAGGTTTAGGCTTTTCTGGAGCAGCCTGACAGCCCCAAGCGAGGGTCCCGTTTTTGACCCTGACTTGCCACCCACTATCCCTGGAGTGAAGTTCGCTACTTGACTCGCACATGTACAGACACCTTCCAGTCAAATATGCAAAGAAGCTGGGCGTGGACGCACACACCTATAATCCTGGCATTTTGGAGGGCTGAGGCAGGAGGATTTGAAGTTTGAACCCAGCTTGGGCAATTTAACAAGACTTTATCCCATAATTTAAACAATTTTAAAAGGGTTGGGCATATAGCTCGGTGTGAAAATATTGAATTGGGGCCGGGGAGTTAGCTCAGCGGTTCTGCCGCCTGTCTTGCAAGCGCAGGGACCTGGGTTCGATCCCCAGTAAACATATACAACACTGGGTGTGGAGACTCACGCCCAGCAGCAACCAGTACCACATACCACCGTGCCGGGCGTGGTGGCTCACGCCTGTAATCCCAGCAATCGGGAGGCAGAGGCAGGAGGATTGCTCTGATGTGAGTTTGAGGCTGAGCTCAGGGCCAGCCTGAACCGCAAAGCAAGACCCTATCTCAAAAAACCTAAAAAAAAAAAAAAAAAATTGAATTTGATCCTCAGTACTGCCAAATAACAAACCAAAATCAAAGTATCTGAAGGATAACTAGGGGTGGGAAAGAAATGACAAGTCCAAACCTAAGAGAGAAAAGATCTTTATTTTTTTCAGACAGTACCTCACAGTGTTGCTCAAACTGGCCTTGAACTGGTGATCCTTTTGCCCCAGTCTTCAGAGTGCTAGGGTTCAGGTGTGTGCTACCATGCCTAGTAAGATTTGTATTTCTTAAAAGGTATGATGAATATCTTAGATAAAATATAACACACATATATTTATATACTAAAGATAGGGTGACATTTTGAATAACCTTGTAAGAGGTGAAAAAGCCAATGGAAACAATGAAAATTAGTTGAAGAAATCTCTCCAAAAGTAGAAGACACAGATGGACAACAGGAAAGAAAAACATAAATAAAAATAGAATGTCAGTTCTGGAAAGTCAGCCTCCTCCTAGGACCTCTTAAAGAAACAGAAGTTATTTTAAGGCTCAACCAGCGCCCTCCCCCCTTGCTTGACACATAATTGAGAAAACTCAGAATAAAATGACTCACAGGCCAAATAAAACCCACAAAATACCTAGAAAAGTGAATAAAAAGAGACAGGGACCAGCCTACATCGCCATGAGATCTTAGAACATGAAGTTAAAATTCCTAAAATCTTCCCAGACAGAAAAAACCCATTGCAAGGCAGTGACTAAAAGTGACATTCACAACCCGTCAACACACTCAAGTGTCTGCCGAGGGAAGGACGAAGTGGGCGCTCCACATGACACTGGGGACTCATCAATAATGGGGCCCGCTTTCAAAACTGGGGCCAAGAAAGTGTGAGAGCAGAGTGTGAGGCAGATCTGCCTCTAGACATTTACTGCCCACTCACTTTTTCTCAGGAAGCAATTAAAGGATGTGATGTAGGAAAATAAATATAGAAAGAAGAAGCTGTGAGGTCAGGAACAAGGGCCCCAACTCTGGGAAAGGGCATTTCTAGGATGACAGCTATGTACCTGACCCAGGGAACAGCTGGCCGGGCCTCGACGGAAGGACCAGAGACCGGCCACTGGGACGAAACGGAGCCCACACGAGAGGTGGTTCCTTGTGGAAACTCTACAGGAGGAGTTGAAAGACTTGGGAAGAACTGGTGACAGTGGCGCTTCTTATACAAATTAGGCAGGCCACAGTAGTTACTGAGTCATAACGAAAGCTCAGACTGTGGGAGGGCAGAGATGGAGAGTACTGAATATAAGAAGTATAAGGATGAAATACTTATAGTTTATTAATTTTCCATGATAGAAAATTAATCATCTCTAAATCCTGATAAAAATCCTCAAAAAATCACCATAAAATAGTGAACATAAAAGAAGATCTAACATTTCATAAAGGCAGTATTACTCTCCTCCTCACCCCTTACCATCGTTAGCAGTATTTCTTCTGCCACCCTTGGCCGGGTTAGAAGATCCACACAGTATAGAGTGCAAACTCAGATTTATAGCTAGCAGCTCCCAAACTCTGAGAGAATTGTGCTATGAACTACAGAGTAAGCACTGGTTCTTAAAGGGTAGACCAGTTGTATCAGCATCCGGGCACCTGGAGACTTGTTAGAAAGTAAATTTTTGGTCCCTCCTGTCCCCATATACTCAGTCAGATTCTGCAGGGTGTGCTGCAGCACTCGAGAGTTGACCAGCCCTCTCTGTGACTCTGATGCCACTGACAAGGGAAAGGAAAAATAAGGGAAAGCTGGGTCCAGAGTTATAAGACCTAGGTTCTCCTGGACCACTGTTATGATTTAAAACTAGATGCTCCCTTAAAACCTCAAGCCTCAAGGTGGGGTTTTCAGGAGATGAATGGGTCACAGGGGTGTGAATTTGCGGCCAAATGTGATATTGAGAGGTGGAGCCTGGTTGCGGAAGGTGGGTCACTGGGGGTGACCCTCTGGTGGCCTGTAGGGTACATCTCCTCCCCCCCTCCCCGCTTCCTGAATTTCTTTCTGCTCCTCACCTGCCACATCTCCACTGCCAGGTGCCTCGGCTGTGCCATCCTGCCTAGGAACTGACTATGAAACCTCTGCACACTGTGAGTCAAAATATACCTCTCTTCTTTTTATCTGCCAGTATTGGGTATACTGTCTCAGCAACAAGAGAATATTAAGAAGGCCAGGGATTTAGCTCAGTGGTTCTGGCACCTGCCTTGCAAATTCAAGGGCCCAAGTTTGATCCACATAGTATGGTTAACCACATACAACAATTCTAGGTGTGGTCACTCACACCCACCAGCAATCAGTACCACATACTACAGTGACAGGTGTGCTGGCTCACGCCTGTAATCCCAGCACTTGAGAGGCAGAGGCAGGAGGATCGCTGTGAGTTCCAGGCTCATCTGGGCTACATAGTGAGCTCAGGCCCAGCCTGAATTACAAAGCAAGACCCTGTCTCAAAAAAAAAAAAAAAAAAGAAAGAAAGAAAAAGAGAGACAACCATCACCAAATGGTTGTGTGGTCACAGACAGGCTCTGCATTTCTGAGCATTAATGTCTTTATGTGTTAAAGGATGGCAAGGCCCAATATGACTAATAAGGTCCGTTATAGTTCTAGCCTACGATATTTACTTTCCCATTTATTTTGTAACTTATCATCATTCTTAAATACATAAAATCAACTCAACTAGTTACATAACTGAATAAGTGAATCCACTCAATTATTCAAAGGGTTAACAGAAAAGAGTTTGGCTAACAAAAAACAAACACTACTTACAGCTTTTTTATCAGCCTGGCTATCATCATAGCCAGTTGTAAGGTCCCGGATGGCAGAAATTTCAAATTTGCCGCAAGCTTTTGGATAATTATTCTTCCCATCATAGTTTCTCAGGTTTCCAAATAATTTTTTAATGGTGTCTTGATCATAACAGATAAAATATGAAGCTTTGGTAATATGGTAGCCATACCTATCAAAAAAAACAGAAATGTGCAAAATGAGTAGTCAACAGGTTTGCAGAGTGTACACAGGATGTATCAACTCGTATGTTCCAAATAAATGCCACAGCTAGCTTTGAAAGAATAGCAGTTCTAAAAAAGAGATTCAACAGTCGACCCCAAGGATCACCCAATGACCAGCTGGCTTTTCTGTGCATCTAAATTAAATAGAACAGAGCCACTCCACATGCATTATTTTGTGTGCTGTTTCTTCCACTTTTGTACCACACTGTAGGGTTCAATATTTGCTGCAGAGACTGAGTAGATACATGAATACCTTGAATCCTTTTTTTCTTTTTGGATATAGGATATCTAAAATCCTATTTTTAAATCAGCTGTTTTTACAACTAACATTCTCACTTGTTAAAGAAATAATGCATCTGCAAATGGTACATAGTAGTAGTAGTAGTAGTAGTAAATAATTAAGCATCAAAAGGAAAATGTGATCTTATTTTTCACAAGAAACAAAATCCATCAGCTAAACAAAAGCATTAGAAGGAATATCAGTATGGCATGCATAAGAGTATAGTGAAACACTTTAAAGTACTAGGTCGATCAAAAAGAATCAATAGAAACTTACTCCACATAGATGGCCTTTAGCTGCTGGGACAAAGACAAATTCTTGGCTGCTAGAAAACTAGCCAGCTCTGCACTTATGACGGCTGCACTGACTCCATCTTTGTCCAGAACAAAAGGACAGCACATATATCCTGTGGAAACACAAGTCATACACACACCTTTAGGCCTGGGGTTCCTGTCTTACCCAGCAGCGGGCATCTGCACACATGCACCAACTATCCCACATGAGCAGTGGTACAGTACAGAATCTCTGCACGGTTCTCGCTACCATCAATATTTCAGAATTTAGCCCATGCCTAGAATGGAGCAGGCCTTCAAGAAATATGTGTTGAACAATCCTCAAGGGACTGTTTCCCTCCTGACTAAATGATGCTCACTGACTAAGCACATTCATTCTGAGTCTTTCCAACGCATATAAAATGGGTTCCAGTTGCTTTAACCCATATCGTTCTCTTTCTTCTCTGGACAGTTACATGATTCATCCCGGTGACTGGCCTCTCTGCTTTATCGTGGTTACTTAGTGAGATCTGTCTAAGTAACTATAGGTCAAGATCAGCGTCATCCATCTCTTCCACACTCACAGAGTCACAGATACACAACAGTTGAGAAACAAATGTAAAATCTTTTTAAAGTAAAAAGCTACAGCAAGATAATTCTGCCCAATCTGACAACAACACAGCAAAACCTGAGTGATCACATTTCATTTAATTCATGAAACAAAGGATGTGCGTGTGTCTGTGTGGCAGGCACGTGCAGATGAACACAAAGCGAAAGCACAATGCTTTTACTGCGTTATTTTTACCAAGTTAACAGCTAAACATTTTCAGGTACAAACATCTGTATTTCACCTACCTATCTATAGCTATCTCTCTTTTTCACTCATATATTGACCAACAGTGAAGGACAACGGTTTTTCAGCTTTTCAGCTTTTCTGGTTGGACTTGAGCTGTCCTTTCACATGACCATGACCTTGAAGACAGCACTGTAGCTGTGCCTTCTCCCCCTGAACAGACTTAGCAAAGATCCTCATTAGCACCTTTGGAGCGGATGGACTCCTTCAGGTTTGGATATTTAACACCAGCATGGAAAGAACATTACAATTCCTTCAAAACGTGGCTTCTCAAGCTGCCAGCAGCCCTGTGTAAGTATCACTGTTTTTAGTCATCTGTGGATGGCCTGATTTTCACAAGATGTCTCATTTTATTGAAAAAAATATGAGAGGCCAATTTTGGAATAGGACAGTTCAACACTTAATCCCTTAAAATAGAGCAGCAAGTTAAACCACATGCTCTTATTTTACTATGGATTATCAGCTGGAATTAATCTAAGTCTTTCTCTCATTTATTTATACCCCACTCATTAACAGATTCTATGACCCTCATTTTTCACTTACCAATTGCTTCTTCAAATGCAAATAAGACCATTTTTCCCTGGTCCATGAGCTGTTTGGCTCTGTTTCCCATCCACTTAAATCCAGTTAGTGTTTCCTACAGGAATAGTGCCAAGAGAAAGAGATGCCTTAGCTCTTCTACAGAGCAACAGAAAGGAAAATGTGCAAGTCCAGTGAACACCTTACCTCAAAATGAAATCCCTCCTTCAAGGCAATGGCCCGCAGGATTTTGGAGGAGACGGTGCTGGACAGCATGTATGTGTCTTTGAGGGCACTGCGATCTTGGTTTTTTTCTTTCCAAGAAGTAAAGAGCCACCAGCCCAGGAGGGCCCCCAGCTCATTGCCTGAAAACACTCTCCATTCGCCACTGAAACAAACACAACCCATTCATTTAATTTGCAGTGATCTTCAGGATGTCATCGGGCACAGGACAACCTAGCACACTGGGCTCATCAGACTTGCTGCACAGTTCTTTTCATCTTGTCTTGACCTAACTGGCCAGAAATACTGCTGTCACGTCACAAATATTTAAGTAGCAACCATGTACTTGGTCACTTCGCCTAGACATATGTTCTGTCTTCCAGTTTTGTATAAAACGACAGCATCAGAGATGACATGGAAATGCTTTAATTTTAATATTTGGCAAATGGTTCGGTTTTAAGACATTTACTCCTTCGTAGAAACTGTGGTCCGACTTGCCTTGGGTATTGTGCCAATATTCCACTGGTGTTCCTTTCTGCCCATCCACCCTCATGTGGTATTTCAGTGGCTATCCAGCTCCTTAGCAAACCCACCAGCAGGCACTAAACTTCAAAGCCAGCACCATGTAAGCACTGAGACATTATTCATATTAAGATCCGTTATGAGGGAGGATCACAAAGAGTAATTCCAACTCCAAACACCCATTGGGTTGATTTGCTCTACATTATGCTGGTCAGTGACACAATCTTTCCACCCTTCCGATCAACATCTTCTTCTATTAGAGACTCTACAGAAAGCCTGTTGAAATGATTTGCAAAATAAATGTAAACTTAGTGAAAAATGTTGCCACGTGAGCTCAGCTTGCTCAGGAAATATATTATTGCCAAAGATGTTATTCTGTATATTTTCCATTATATAATCACAATTAACTTCACCTGTCTTGCTTTTCTGCCACAGCAAGTCTGTCAGCATCCGGGTCATTTGCTAGGACAATTTTGGCCTTGATTTTGTCAGCCAAAGCAAAAGATAAAGTCTGAAAAAGAGCATACAAATAGATTACTTAAGAACTGAATATATTGCAGTCTTTTAAAATATTCAATTTTTCAATTGCTAAAGAAGGATTTTCTTCAAGCTAAGGGCAGATTTTGCTTCTGGAGCTGGTTTCATTGGGTCAGATATTATCTTCCTGAGTCACAGGTCAGCTAATGAGACATCTGTGAATGGCCCATACCTGCCCTGTGATTCCAGACATGTGACCAGCCGTGTGCAGTTGGACAGGAATTTCTAGGTATTGCTGTGTGAACAACTTCACAAACAAACAAAAATAATCCTCTCAACATCAGTGTCGTCTAACCTTAAAAAATATCATGTGAACCATGATTTAAATAATACCCTTTTATATCAGAAAAGTGACAGTGAAGGAATAAAAATCATAACATGAAAAAACTTTATTTTACTGCTATTAGCTTTTGGTATTAAGCACAGCACAATTGAATTTTAATTAAGTGAAACTGATTGAAAGGATTATTTAGATCTCGGCTATTATTTCACGATGGTATGATGTCTCATTTGAAAGTTCCTTTAAGAAGCTAATGACAAACCAAAATATACATTTCCAGTGAAGAAAGCCATTTCTCCCCAACACAACAAAAATGTACGAAATATTTTACTTGATAATAATAGTTTTGACTTTATTGCCAAAGATTTTATAACTTTATAAAAGGTAGATTACCAACACTCCTTTACCCTCTTCAGGATTCGGGTATTTGACAGTTGGAAACTCGGGGTCAGGGTCTTTCTGTTGAGGAACAGCTTCAGGAGGAGCCAGGTCGAAAGCCTTGAAGGCTGCCTGCACAAAGTCATGGCCCACACCGTGGACAGAGGTGTGCACGAACTTCACCTGGGCCTCACTGTTTGTACTCCTAGAATCAGACACACCACGGGAGATACAATTAGGCCTCCAAACTAGAAGGCTTGTGAAACACCAAGAGCTCAGCTTCTTAAGACTGTAAGAAGTCAACAGAGTAAAAATACACCAGAAAAATGAATATCTTCCTAGTTTCATCTTAAAAGAGAAAGAAAATGAAAGAGAGAAAACTTGTCTACTCTCTCTTTAAATGCTTCTCTCTCTCTCAACACATGCTCATGCTACACTTCACCCCACAGTGACAGCCAGCGAGCCCTCCACTTGCAACTGTGTCTCAGGGTATAGACGTGGCAGCAGAAGGGGAACTCAGCACAGAAGCCAGGCGCCGCTTCCAGGTCAAGACCCATGGCCAGGCCTGAGCTGAGTCTGGGCTCCACAGATTCTCTGTTAGCTTTCAAAATGGCCCTCTGAACAAGCTGTGAGGGATGATTCCATGGGTAGACAATCCTGTTTGACAAAGCACTATGACCTCGAGACTCAATATAGAGTAACTGTAGAAAGAAAGATTAACCGGAATTACAGAAAAGTAAACAGAAGGTTTAAAAAACTTAGATGCTCTGATTGCCAGAAGAAATGAATACCTAAACAAGGTTTGTTCTAAGAGAAAAATGATTTAAAACAAGCACCTGTTTGCATAAAAACACCTCTCGGCTAGGTGTGGTAACATCCTTATAAATCCAATTTCTCGGGAGGCCGAGGCAGGAGAATCACAAGTATGCAAGATCAGGGATGATAAATTTTAAGAAAGCTTTTGGACATTAAAATACATCACAAAGCTACAGCACTACATATGGAAAGGAGGAGTGAAGGTACAGGATAGAAAATGAAGATGAGATTTGGAGGGCCAGGTCTACGAGATGCCTAGAGGCTGTCATGCTCTGGAATCAGGCTCTGGAGTAAATTCTGGACCTCTACCATTTACCAGCTGTGTGACTGTCGGCTGTTGCTCAGCCAGTCTGTGTGTCAGCTTTGTGACCTACAAAAAATGGCAAAACAGGGCCGGGGAGTTAGCTCAGTGGTTCCGGCGCCTGTCTTGAAAGCACAAGGACCCGGGTTCGATCCCCGGTGACCACATACCATACTGGTTGTGGAGACTCACGCTCAGCAGCCAATACCACACACCACAGTGCTGGGCGTGGTGGCTCACGCCTGTAATCCCAGAACTCGGGAGGCAGAGGCAGGAGGATTGTGATGTGAGTTGGAGGCTGAGCTCAGGGCCAGCCTGAACCACAAAGCGAGACCCTGTCTCAAAAAAACCTAAAAAAACCCCCGGCAAAACAGAACTTGCTCCTTAGGCACTGCTGGCAGCACTGTGATGAGATCAGGGCCAAGAGCCAAAGCATTATCTGATAGACAAGAAACGTTCAATCAGTCATAGAAACTGTTTTCTAAAGACAATGTTTCCTAGTCCAAAAAAGAGTCTACAATTTATGGTATTGGTATAAATTCAGAAAATCCCTAAGCTTCTGCCTTATTTTATATCACACAAAATTAGAAATTATCGGTGATCCCAAAGATTCTGCATTACAAAGTGTAAATACAAAAGTTCTAGAAAAAACAAAATATTTTTTTCTTATAGTACTGCAGAGGAAATCTTTTAAGGTATGGCATGAAGCTCAGAAGCTATAAATGAAAAGACCAATGAATACTAACAAAAAACTTTACAAGTTCAACAGAAAGTTTTAGCAAAAGAAACTGTAAAAGTAACAACATGAGGGAAAACAATACTTGAAATAAACAAGATTAGCTTTATTTTTAAATAAGGGAGTTTTGTAAAATATAAAAGAGGAACAAATGTACAGGAATATGCATATTAAAGATATAGGACACGATGTCAGATGTGTTCAGGGTGATATGGTCATAGACTAAATAAATATGAAAAAATATAAAAAGTTTATTCATAAATGAACACAAATGAGGACTGGGAATTAGCTCAGTGGTTCCAGCACCTGCCTTGCAAGTGAAGGTCCTGGGTTTGATCCCCAGTAAGCACATACAGCAGTGCTGGGTGTGGAGACTCACACACAGCAGCAATTGGTATCACATTCTACAGTGCCAGGCGTGGTGGCTCATGCCTGTAATTCCAGCACTTGGGAAGCGGAGGCTCCTAGAAGGATTGCTGTGAGTTCGAGGCTCACCTGGGCTACATAGTGAGCTCAGGGCCAGCCTGAACTACAAAGCGAGACCCTATTTAAAAAAAAAAATAAAATAAAGAACACAAATGAAAGTGAGATGTTATTCTCACCTAGCACATGATAACTGAGAATCAGATAATACCTCACCCGAGCAGGGATGTGCAGCTGCCCTATTATGGGTACTGGTGGGAGCAGCAGCGGCTACAACATTTTTGGAGAACAATTTTCCAGTCATAGTCAACTTTGTAAAGGCGCATACAATTATTCTGATGCCAGAAAGTGATTGCATGGGGATACACACACGGACTCCAGCAACTGTGCACGGGATGGTTGGTCTAGTGCTACCTGGAGTAATACAAACCTGTGGATTCTTTGTCTGAATGATGTGCCAGTGGAAACAATAGTCCCCAACATTTAGGAGTTAAGAGATTTCTCTTGGGAAGGAGAAACACCCTAGAGTCTGGCAACTCCGACCTCCATGTTATAACTAAGAGAACACAGGGCAGGGAGGGCCCGGCTCTTCAAGTAACATCACACCTCACTCTGTCCTAGAGCTGCCACCAAGTGGCCCAATACGGTACTACAGATAAATTGAGAACTCAGTTTCAAATCAGTGGTGTCTTTTTGGGGACACCTGGCAGTAAGAGGGACATACAGCACAGCTGGGAAGGATAACACTACACCCACCTACACTGCTAACACCTGGATGAAAGTACTGAGTCTGTGTCACTGGTTAAGTGAATGTGTGCAATGGCCTTTAGAGCAAGAGTAAGGACAAACAGGGACTAACACAGAGGGTGACTGGGGAAAACAGAAAGAGGCAAGGCCCAACTGCACTCATACTATGATTTTGAAATATGTTACATACATATCAAGCAGAAGACGTCCATAGGATGAGAAAACGTTGTTTCTTTCTGGATAATTCCTGGTAAAATAGTCCTGGTAAAATATCAACTTATGTACACACACACGCATAAACAAATGTATATGCTCACCTACAACTATATATATCTATATCTATCGATCTAGATCTAGATATACAGATATCTATATATATACCAGGTCACGCATGTGCTGGGCCCTTGCCTGTACATAGTGTTTCAAGACCACAGCTGCTCAGTACTGCTGCACTGACAGGTCCCCTGTGGCTGCTCGTCTACTACACCTTCAAAATTCTCTAAATCAGAGGGTCTGTGTAACCTGCAATGCCAGAACTACTTTCTATCTGACTCTAATAAAAATAGGGCAGGCAGGGGATTTAGCTCAGTGGTTCCGGTGCCTGCCTTACAAATGCAAAGGTCCAGGCTCGATTCTGGAAACCACATACAACAATACAGGGCATGGAGACTCAGGCCCACCAGTAGTCAGAACCACATACCATAGTGCTGGGCGTGGTGGCTCACACCTATAATCTCAGTACTTGGGAGGAAGAGGCAGAAGGACTGCTGTGAGTTCAAGGCTGAGCTCAGGGCTAGCCTGAACTACAAAAAGCAAGACCCTGTCTCAAAAAAACAAAAACAGGGGCCGGGGAGTTAGCTCAGTGGTTCCGGCACCTGTCTTGCAAGCGCAAGGGCCAGGGTTCGATTCCCCGGTAACCACATAACAATACTGGGTGTGGAGACCCACACCCAGCAGCAACCAGTACCACATACCACAGTGCCGGGCGTGGTGGCTCATGCCTGTAATCCCAGCACTCGAGAGGCAGAGGCAGGAGGATTGTGATGTGAGTTGGAGGCTGAGCTCAGGGCCAGCCTGAACCACAAATCGAGACCCTGTCTCAAAAAAACCTAAAAAAAACAAAACAAAACAAATAAACAAAACAAAAACAAAACAAAATTAGTCAGGCCTCCGAGGCAGGAGGATTGCAGGTTCAAGATCAGCCTGAGCTACATGGAAAGTTCAAGGCCAGGCCAGCTTGGCTACATAGCAAGACCGTATCCTAAGAGAGAAGCGACAAGACAGAATGGAAAAGGGAAAAAAAATATGACAACCCTTGATCCACAGCCCCTGTATTGATAGAATTTGTCTAGTCACATTAACATAACTCAAAGTCAGCAAAGAGATAATCCAGTTACCTATGAAAACAGTATTTCTTAAGGTCTTCAAAGTAGTCATGGCTGATGGTAGCAGTGGGGTTGTGAAGGAGGGCACTGCCATCAATTAAAGAATCATTCCATGCTTGTGGCCAGGGCTCCAGATTTTCCTCAATAGCTTGAGAAATCCTCTTATCGTGTGGAGAGATGATCTGTGCACCGTTGTCCCAGTAGACCTGGAGAAGCCAGGGACACATTAAAAAGTTTGGGCTTCGTTAGGTTGGGATCCTGTGGTCCCAGGATCACAGGCTGCAGCCCGACTGAGGCAACCTGGTGACCTAGCAAGATGCAGTGTAAAGACCCTGGGTTCAATCCCCAGTACTGCAAAAATATATTTAAAAAGTTCAAGGTTAATGGAAATCAAGCATCCACCACCTGTTCTCCCAAACAGCACAGGGACAGGATAATTCCAGAAAAAGAACATGTGAAGAAAGAATGAACAATACCTTATAGCCATTGTCCTGCTTGGGGTTATGAGAGGCAGTGATCATGATTCCAGCACAAAGTTTCAGATGTGACACAGAGTAGGGCTGAAACAGGACAGGGAGACTTCTTAACAACATCAGATACACTTGAACTGTCTAGTATACTGCTAGTGCCAACTTGTTCCCTTTTTCATAAACATAGCAGATATCATGTTGAGATGTGGAAGCTATAGATTATTTGATATTTTTGTATCACACCACACAGTATATAGTGGTTCCTGTTACCCATGGTCCAAAATACTGAGATTTTTCTTGACTCTTTGAAGAGAAAGATAACATTCACTTAACTTTTCTATGTGTTTTGCATAAA
>PVIR01035687.1:0-16298 GCA_004026965.1 Petromus typicus | reverse complement strand
CAAGGGCCCGGGTTCGATTCCCCGGTAACCACATACCATACTGGGCGTGGAGACTCACGCCCAGCAGCAACCAGTACCACATACCACAGTGCCGGGCGTGGTGGCTCACGCCTGTAATCCCAGCACTCGGGAGGCAGAGGCAGGAGGACTGCTGTGATGTGAGTTGGAGGCTGAGCTCAGGGCCAGCCTGAACCACAAAGCGAAACCCTGTCTCAAAAAAACCTAAAAAAAAAAAAAAAAAGAAAAGAAAGGGCCGGGGACCATATACAGTACTCTTAGTCATGGTTTCATGACTCATCCAGACACACCCAGGAATGAACTTTACTGCTTCTCTGGGCATTCCATATACCAGTCAAGTTGACACAATGGAAGTGAACCATCACAAGCTTAGCAAATCATACATATGTATTTTTAAGATACTTAATTTTACCTTTTTCATGTTTACACTAATTATGAAATAAATAAAAAATTCTAGATGGATTACACTCTTCTAGATGTGTATGTTTTCCTAAACTTTTGAATATATGTTAAATGGATTCACAACAATAAAAAATATATATCCTTATGATGGAATATTATGTAACAGTAAAAAGGAATGTAGTACTGATTAATAGTACATGGATGAACCTTAAAAACTTTAAATGAAAGAAGCCATTCACAAAAGACTACCTATTACATAATGCAATTCTATTTATATGAAATATGTGGAATAGACAAATCCATATATACAGTAAATGGATCTGAGGTTGCCTATGGTTCAGAGGGTTAGGAGAAAAAAAGCTGGGACAGAGCTGTAGCTCAGTGGTACAGCACTTGCCCGGGTAGAGCAAGGTTGTGAGTTTGATCCCCAGTACTATAAAAAGAAAAGAAAGAAATGGGCAGTGACTGCTGCTGGATGTTCAATTCTTCTCCTAGAGTCATAAAAACTGATTATGAAACTGTGAAATATTAGCAACTCTGAATTGAACATTTTAAAAGGGTAACCTCCATGGTGTGTGAATTATATTTCTGTAATGTTGTTTTTAAAAAACAAAATCATGATTTTATGTTTCCAAGAGTTAAACAGATTATGTAATATTTCAAGTACACTTTCACCTTTAAAAGACATAATTTTGACAAAAATACTCCTAATATATTTAAGATAAAGTGGAATAAAATTGTGGTTTTTTAAAATTGTTTTTCCAGGGGTGGACAAAAGAAATCTTTCTTGGAAATCAACAAAGAAAAATAATGTGGGGCTCCCTAGCTGAAGCAGAGTACAAGACTATTTACAGTCCTGCCCTTTCTGTGATATCTGGCATCTAAGAAACCTCTCCAGGGTTTGGGCAAGTTGCTGTAAGTTACAGCAACAAGCAACATATATAATCAAATAAATACAAAGAAATAAAAACTGCAAGTTGCATTGTTTACCAGCTGGCAGGTTATCCTGTAATAATAGCTCAAAATTGTTATGTTAGTAAATATAGAAATGCTTCAATTCTATATGTAAGTTTGAGTTCTGCTTCTACAATTAGATTTGATTCATGTCGTTTAAAAGTGTGAATTATTCTAAAGTGAAGATCAACTTCTAATTTATGCCATGTTTTTTCTTACCGTCTTGGATTAGGGACATTTGTATTTTGGTTATAACAATAACAAAAAGTGTAAAGATCCCAAAATTCCACAGATAAAATTGCCCTAATTCTGTGATGTTAAAAGAGCTGCTCTCCTGGCTAAATTTCACTTATTAAAAATGGGAGAAATGGGCCGGGGATTTAGCTCAGTGGTTCCGGCATCTTCCAGGCGAGTGCAAGGTTCTGAGTTCAATCCCCGGTGCTATACACCACTAAGCCAGGTGTAGTAGCTCACACTTGGAACCCAGCATTCAGGAGGGAGAGGCAGGATGCTGTGAGTTCCAGGCTCGCCTGGGGTACATAGTGAGTTCAGGGCCAGTTTGAGACCCTGGCTCTAAGAACAAAAAACAAAACAAAAATGGGAGAACTGTGCTTGCCTGATAGGCACAAGGTCCTGAGTTCAGTCCCTCCCCAGTACTGAAAGAAAAATGAGAGATGCCAGTTTGCCTGTCCAATGACTTTCACCAACCTCCTGCCTCTACCCCTGCTCACCACTGGCACCACCCTTAGGAAGAAGGTTCTGGTTTTCTCTGCTTTGGCTCACTTTCCCTACAACAGCCCCAGAATCACAAAGATATTCTAAAATAACTGATCATCCAGAGTTAACCAAAAATACAAAAGTATCCAAGAACTAAATTACAACACTTTGGAGTACTATAGTCAACCAGATACTTTGACAGAGACTGCTGATGTACCTAGAGAATATACAGGCTTTCAAATTCTCTATGACTAGAGTCAGCCAGTCTAGCTTTGTGGAAGGAGTTACTAAGATCACAGCTAATTACAGTGCAATCCAGATAAAGAATATAGAAAAAATTATACAGATCTTAATCCTGCCAAGCCTATTCAAGTAACAGCTCAACCCAGCACCACCAGAAGAAGAAATGTGTCCATCTGACAGTATGTTTACAATGAAATTCTCCATTAGCCATGACTATCACTAGGCTATCTTTTTTTTCCTAATACTCTGAGCTTCTGAACAACCCTACAACTATATTATAGGAGATTGCACAACTATAAAAAGGACTAATAAAATGCAAGATGCACCCAGCTACAGTACAAAGCCACTTCTTTTGGACTGTGTGGAATGCATAGAGTGGACATCAGAGGGGCATTTCCCATGTAATATAAGCTCAGTAATGGTTCATTTGCATTTAAAAGTGGAGAGCAGCTTTTCCTCACATGTACTTACATAACCCCATGCTCTCCTTGGAGGAGGGTTTCTTAACACCTAAACATATTTAGATTTTATTATCTTACATATGCCATACTATACATCACTATAATTATACCAAAAATAGAAATATATATATATATATAAAACATAGCTTTATTTCACTTTTCATATGTGTGTATATATATATATATGTATATACATATATAAATTATACTTGAGGTATGACAAACATATAGTATATTTACATAAAAATTATTACAGTAAAAGACACATTTCTATTAGTCCTCCTCAAACAGCTCTGCATTGCTTTGAACACACTCATTCCATCATTCCTGCCACTTTCTAAAGCAGTTCTAGAGGTCCTCTTTCATGGATGTCTTTAGTTGTCCCATTTCAACTGCTTTGAGGTCCCGAGCCACTTCCAAATATTTAGCTCTCATGGTTATTTTGACTTTGGGAAGTAGCTAGAAATTGAATTGCACTGTTCCAGATCAGGTGAATAAGGTGGATGAAGACACGCTGTCCTGAACTTGCCAGTCCTGATACTCAGCAACAGCATTCACCATATTTGTAATCATACCTCATAAAGAGACTCATGAAAGAGGTCTAAAACTTCTCAGAGAGCAGCAAGAACAATATGAGAACTGTGTTCAGAGTGAGCGGGATTAACGGCAGTGTGTCTTTTACTGTAATAAGTGATTTTTACTCAAACACAAATCATAGTGTACATTAGCCCTGTGTGTACACACATGCACACATGCACACAAACACATGCACACACACGCACACACACGCACACACATACACACACACACAATTTACCTCTTGTCCACATCTGGTATGTATTTTAATGGTTTTCTCTTTTCTCTTTGTTTTATTTTTATTAGAAGAATCACACTTTGGATTAAAATTGATTGTCACATAAAAGTGCACTACTTCCACATTCATTTTGCTCTGTTAGAACACAGAGTTTCAGATAACTTTCAGCCTAGATAATTTAAACACAGAATTGACATAATGGTTTAATGTTGAAATGTAGTGCATACTTTATATTTTTCAAGCTCAGTTATATTGCTTTGCTAAAAGTAAATAGTACCTCCAGGACACCATCTGGTAAAAATCTCTCTGTGGATTAACCCTGAAGAGGAAGTGAATGAATTTTTATATATTGCATACTTGTGGTTGCAAAGCTGCAATAAAAATATGTTTTCAATGCGCTGGTGTAAGTGAGACTTCAGAATTCAGCTACCTCATCTGACTTGATCCAAAAGGCTTGGGATATTTAAAACCATATCTCATCAACAGGGAGAAGGAGGGGTGTTTTCTTTTCTAGCATTCCTATGACTTAGAAGAAAAAAATAATAATCCAGGAAATTGAAGTTCATGAGCTGGAAAATATGAATTTGGTCTTTAGGAAGCATTCATTAAAAAATAATAAGCAGTTCTTTAATGATAGGACATAACATGTTAGTCTGAGATTATAAGACGGTTGGATAAGACTTGACAATGCCATTGTGTGCAAGCCTACTGATGCAAAATGACGAAATTAGTTTTTACTTTTGTTTTGTTAATAATGTGTTGTCCAAGCCTTGATCTAGTACAATGAAAGAGGAATGGAACTTCCCCCACCTCTCCAGGGATTTCATTCCACAGACTAATAGATTTCACTGTCAGAAAACATTTCCCGGATTCAGGCTTAAATTTCCGTTAGTTAATTTCATCCCATTACTTAACTATAAAGCCTCTTATCCTACCTTTAAAAATGGCTTGATTTACATGATGTTTATATCTTTCAAATATTTTTGAAACGTTATCATAACTAGACTCAGGAAAAAGTGAGCAAACAACGTATGTTTTAATTTTTCCTATAAAATAAAGTCTGAAGCCCATTATATACTTATTTTCCAATTTGGACAATGCTCCATTTGCTCATTTGAGGCATGCACATGACACAAAGTGGTAATTCTCCTCATGTTATCAACAGTACTATTTAAATAACTTTTATCTGCCAGCCCCATGATGTGAAGCCTTTGCATATACAGACTAAAATCTCATTGACTGATTTTACTGCCATATTATATTACAAAATCATATATAATTTGCTACCACTATCATCTCAAGCAAAGTCTCTTGGTATTACTGCTTTCCAAGTACTGTATATCCTGCCAATTGAATGGCTGTGTTTCTGATTACTTTTCCCCAGATGTATTAGCTACATTTTTCCAGGTTGAATCACATTTCATTTCCTGCCCATATTTCTAACCACTTTAAGTCTCTTTTATCTGCTTTCACTGGTTTTGTCAACACTGTACAATTTAGCATCATCTGTAAATTTAATTAACATGATGTGTATCTTCTTTTATAAATCATTAATGAAATTTCTCTACAACAATTTATTTTTTAAGCTCTAATGCTGCTTAATGTTTACAATCTTGCTATATTCTTAAGAACACACCACTTTTTTCTCACTTAATATTTGTTTCATTAGTTTAGAAGTGGCTGATGGTGGACTAACAACAGAATTATGCTCAGGGTCACTGTTTTCCTTTTTTGAATATTAGTGCTAAATTACCTTTATTATTGCCACTTTATATAACGCAAAGCTTTAACCGACAATTTTCTGCTTTTCTTCAATTGCTATGTTTTTCAAGACAGTGCTGGAACATTGAAGGCATACAATTAACACTCTCACATCTACCATGCGAAATTGTCAAAGATCCTTCTGCAGTTTCTGTTGTACAGAAATTGTTTAGTTGTTCAAATTTTAGTTTCCAATTTACAATGATAATGGCCTATTACATTCCATGAGTAAAGATTAATATAGAATGTTTCTATTTTAAGTATTTTGAAATTGGTTAAATTGAATCAAGATCAATATGGTTCTTATGAGCTGAAAACTATTTTGTTCTTTTAGTGATAAGTACAATTTCTTTTATAACTAAAATTCTACTGTTGACTTGACTTATTTAAATCTATTCTTAAAAAGAAGTGTATCAGCTTCTATAAATATGTTTTCAAACACAATACTACATAAAATACACCACCCAGATTAACGACAAAATACAACAATACTAGTACTGTGGCGTCTACTGTAGAAATTTTGCAATATCAATTTCTTCAGTAAGGGGAGTGGCTTCTATAAAGATAAATTATTTTATATATCTATATGTGCATACTCATAATTAAGTATTTTTTTAAAAAATGAGTATTTTAGTCATTTTTGTTAGTAATTTCCACTTCTTAGTAATTTATTTTTTAAAATATTTCTGTTCCTACTTGAACATCTTGCCATATGTTTTCTATAATCCTGAAAAAAGTATACGTTCTTTTCTTCAATTTTTCCTTACCTAAATCCTTACTGTTATCTTTGAAAATTACTTCTTTCCTTCTCTTTCAGGTCTATAGCTTTAACTTACTGTTTGAACAGTTACTTATGATACTCATTTTCTTTTTTAAATGTAAATGAATAAACTTTTTTCTGGTAACAGGGGTCGAACTCAGGTCCTTGCACTTGTAAGGCAAGTGTGAATAAATATTTTTAAATTGTTTGTTTTAGTCTAATTATGATCTACAGCTCTGATTTTACGTACTTACAATAATAAGAGTTTTTCTCAACTTTTTTTTTTTTTGCCAATTCTTATATTCGATTTTATTTGTTAATAAATTAGAATATTCAGGTGGGTACCTATGTGTAATTAATTATTTCTTCATAAATCTATGCACTTATTTTAGCTATTAAATTTTTCCTCATCTAATTTTTCTGTTCTAATTTAATTTCCACTTCTCAACATTACATTCATGTAATATCTCTAACATATTTTCTTTTTCTAAACCAAAGCGTAACTTAAATTTCTTCCTTAAATACTATGGATATTACACAATAAAAATCTGAGATGTTCAGGGTCTTTTCATATTTTACCAACTATCTTGTTACTGCTCTAAACATGTCATACTTTCAATTATTTACAGAAAAATAGTTATCTCCATATGGTTTATATAAGGAAATTTGGAATCAATAAAACATTTAATAATTAAAGAACTAGATAAAACATAGTACAATCAGGCAGCAGAATATTATGAACCCCCGCTAGGGATTTACCTCAAGTTGTACCACGTCCACCATGGAAGCACAAGTTCAAGCCCCAGTTCCGGGGGCAGGGAGAAAGAATATTATGAACCTAATCAATACGAGCAATTACCAGTATCATTCTATGAGTAGTCTCTTTGCCCAGTAATACCAAGGCTATAAAGTCAAGCACCATGAAAACAGAGTCACACATGGCAAGTCACCCCTTCTCAAGAGGGATAACTCAAGGAGTGCTATAAACTCTAAGAGCTCCTCATTGGAACAGTCTGAACCCAGACTTTTTTGAAATTAAGTCTTTGCTTAGCTGTGGCCCTAACTTTCCTGCTATCCTTACATTCTTCTGAGAGTACTACCTCAACAAATCACTGTACAAGAATGTCTTCCTGAAAAACTTAAAAAAAAAAAAAAAAAAGCAGGGCGTGGTGGCTCACACCTTTAATCCTAGCATTTGGGAGGCAGAAGCAGGAGGATTGCCATGAGTTGCAGGCTAACCTGGGCTACAAACATAGTGAGGTCAGGGCCAGCCTGAATGACAAAGAGAGACCCTGAAAAAAAAAAAAACTAAAACAAACAAACAAAAAAGGAATCTCTTCTTGTAACTCTGTTCCTAAAAGAGTTAAGAACTAGTGAAGAGAACTGGAAGGGTGAGATTCTAGAGCATTCATGACTAGCTGATGGTAAACAAGGACCTCGAAATTAATAAAAATTTTTACATAAGATAGTAATGCAACTGTTAAGATTTCCACTTGACTGAAAACAAGAGATCAAAAACATACAGAAAATAATTCACTGGCTTGTGCTATATCTCCAGATTTTAGAAGAATAAGGAAAACAGTCGGTAGAAGTATTGTGGAATTGGATGACTGTTACTAAGAATTAGTGATACAATGAAATGAGTAAATGATGGGCTCCGGGTGATTAATCACACTAACTAAAAACAATGTGGGAACTTTGGAGACTTTATTAAGAATTATTTTTATAGTATAATAAATAAAACTGCATAGAGAAGGCAAGAGAATCAGATAGTGAAAGGACCACTAGCCCAACTCTGTCTCACAGGGAGTTCACCACATTCACAGATCTATCCAGAGGTTATTCCTCCTGTTTCATTCTCCTTTTCTTGAGACAGGATCTTGATTTGCAGTCCAGGATGGCCTTAAACTCATTATGTAGCCCATGCTGACCTCAAACTTATATTTCTCCTATTTCTAAATTAAAAATCAGAATGGAAATACTAGCTGTTAACAAGACCCTCATCTTGGGTCCTCTGAACTGTGGAGCTAGTAGCAAAGTTCCTGAAAACATTCTATGCACAATCATGATAGTAAATTAAAAATAGTGTTTTATATCTAGGGCATATGACAAGAACAGACCTGCCTGTAAAACTTGAGTACATAAGATGTATATGATCAATTTTATTTGTTAATTTTTTTATCATAGTCCAGATATTTGATCAAGCACAATTCTGGATATTTCTCCGAGGGTGTTTTAAAATAACATTTGCATTAAATTTATGGACTGTTATTAGAACATGTGACCCTTCATAATGTGGATGAGTTTTATTTATCTGTAACAGGTCTGAATAGAATGCAAGATTAGGCAAGATGTGGTGCATACCTCTGATGCCAGAATTTGAAAGGCTAAGGCAGAGGATCCCAAGTTTGAGGTCAGATTGGTCTACAGAAGGAGAATATGTCTCAAAAATCCAAACAAAGAAAAAAAAAGGAAGAGAAAAGAAGAAGAAAAATCCCACAAAATCAATTTCTCAAATCTCCATGAGACCACCTTCTGACTGAATGTGCAACACTTGATTTTTCTTGGTTTTTTAGCAAACTAGTTTTGGACTCAAAACAGCAACTTTTCCCTGTGTCTCCAGCCCACCAACCTACCCCACCAGCTTCTGTAATGTTATAAATGTAATTTGCTTGACTGCCAAGTCTTTGCAATTGCAAGAGCCACTTCCTGAAAATGAAACTCTTTACATGCATAGCTTATTGTTTCTATTTCTGGGGACAACCTTGGCAAAGACAGGCAGGGAGTCACCATCACATTCCTATTATTTAGTTCGCTAGTCAGATTCCTAGAAAAACTGGATTAATTAAGGCAGGAAACAATTGGCAACAATATAGCTTTTGTGCAAGATGTGGTAGCTTTACTATAGGCATCTGGGATGTAGAGAGTACCTACTGAGTGGGGCATTGAATTCTATGCAATACTCATTAATTATCAATTTCATTCATAGTTGAACTAAGATCTAAGGACTGAAACGATAGTATTTTAAAATTAGTTGATGCTTGCAGTACTTACTGTTCACTCTTGTCTTAAGAGTATACACACTTACTTTTATCTTTATCCTTTTTATTCCTCTTCTTCTCCATTCCTTTTCCTAACCCTCCAATTCTTAAATCCCCATCCTATTTGTAAATCTATCTCCATTTCCTACTATCTCTTGTTTTGTTTTACAATTTATTTATACTCTGGGTTTCTCATATAAGAGTAGTTATGAGATAGTTAAGCTCGTGTGTCTTGTTTCACTTAACATTATGGTTCCAAAGTGTACTTATTTTCTTACAAATGTCTAGAATTTATTCTTCTTTCTGGCACAGTAGTACTCTATCATATATAAGTACTGCATTTTCTTTATCCATTTATCTGTGAACAGACATATATACTGCTTCCAAGATTCACCTATTACAAGTGGTACTGTTATAAACATGGTTATACATGTGTCTGTAACTCTTTGGGGAAGATATCTACAAGGAAGAATAGCGAGGTTGAATAGAATTTCTATTTTCAGTTTTTTGAAAATTCTCTATATTGACTTTCATAGAGATTATATCAGTTTATATTCCCACTAATAATGTAGAAGGATGCTTTTCTTCCCCAGTAGCCTTGCCAATGTTTGCTGTTATTTGAATTTTCAATGATTTTTAAAATTCTTTTTGAAGTAAAATGGTGTCTTTATGTTATTTTAATTCATATTACCCCAGTAGACAAAGATACTGAGAGCATTTCTTCACACATTTAATGGCGATTTGTATTTCTTCTCTGATAAGTGTTTATTCATTTCAATTGCCCATTTTTTATTGGGTCTTTCGTTTTGGGGGAGGGTGTTTTTGTTTTTGTCATTTTGAGATTTTTGTTTGTTTTCAGTTCTTTGTAGAAATTATTGTTTTGTGAGAGGAGCAGCTAGCAAAACTTTTTCCCATTCTGTAGACTGTCTCTGGTGAAACTATAGTTTGACTTTAACAAACAGAATTACCCTGAATGGGGGAAGAGAAATCTTACTTTTTTTAGCTTCCGATAATATACACTAAATACAAAACAAGTTGACATTATTATCATTCAAGCCATATTATCATCTAAATCACTCTGCTACAAAAGAGTAGTTTGCTACTCAATTAATTAGAAAATAATTCAGTTTTTAAGAAGAGTTTACTTCCAAAGCCACTCTATTTGATATAGTGGTTAAAATTCTTGTTTGGAAAGTTTCAGTTTTGATCTTGAGTTTTGAAATTCATAATCGAACTGCAAAGGATAAAATCCTGTGTGACAATGAAAGTCAGGAAGTAAGTGTATTGGCACACACCTATAAACCCACACAAGGAACACACACTCAAGGCCAGCCTGGACAGCTTATGAGGAACTTGTTTTAAAAATCAAATCAAATCAGTGAAGGATGTAGCTCAGAAGTCCTTTGTGTGGGGAAAAAAAAAAGTCAGGATGTTCAGTACCTTTTTCTGACAAAAAGCACAGAACTAACAATGTTTAAGTCCTGAGAAGAATAAATTGACTGTTAATACTATTAGCTCAGTAACAAAAAAGATTCAAATATTTAACATTTTCTACAAACTATCTGCTTATAAATAATACAATTATTATGCCTATACATGACTTCTGTAAATTTATCAAAATGAGTCTTCTGCTCCATGTATCTCTATTATATACCTTGGCAGATTCCACTTCAAGTTTCTTTAAATCTTGACTACAGTTAATTCAAATAGTTTATTACACAGCAAACAAAATAATGATTTGCCTTCATTTTTCCTTTAGTCTTGTTTTATAATAAACTATTGATGTTGTTTACAAAGTCCTTAACTTATGGAAAATCTAAAAAACTTAAATGTTAATTTTCTCAGTATATATTTCTTCAGTTACTATAATCAAATATAATTTAATTAACTAATCATCAGTAAATTATTTTCCTTTCTTGCTTAAGAAAAAGGTCACCCAAAAATGTACTTTTGTGCAGTCTCATTTCCTCTTTATTTTGTGAAAAATTCCATTAAATGAGATATTCAATATTAAATTTTCCACCTTTTTCATTGTTTTCTTGTGAATTGGGAACACTGTAACAAGTGTGTCTATAAGGTTGTCATATTTTATAAGACTTTACCATAGGGCCGGGGAGATAGCTCAGTGGTTCCGGCGCCTGTCTTGCAAGCGCAAGGACCCGGGTTCGATCCCTGGTAACCACATACAATACTGGGTGTGGAGACTCATGCCCAGCAGCAATCAGTACCACACACCACAGTGCCAGGTGTGGTGGCTCACGCCTGTAATCCCAACACTCGGGAGGCAGAGGCAGGAGGATTGCTGTGATGTGAGTTGGAGGCTGAGCTCAGGGCCAGCCTGAACCACAAAAAGTGAGACCCTGTCTCAAAAAAAAAAAAAAGACTTTACCATAGTTATTGCATCACGGCCCCAAAAAACTATTTTGTCATGTAATAATAACATCATTCACAGTACAATGTAGGCCATAGTTTGCCCTATAACAATATATAGCAGTGATAGTGAACCTTTCAAAGCTTCCAATTATACAAACAACCCAGTGTAGCATTCATGCCATAAATTCACCACCACTGATATATACATATTATTAGCAATATACAGTCAGTCTGGCCTCTAAGCTTATGTCATAATCAGCTTATTTTTATTCACAAAAATCCTACTGGGATTTCCATACCAATCTAGATCCATTTTATTCTTTTCTTCTTAAAAAATAAAACTGATTAATCCTAAGGAAATCTTACCTATATTACTAAGACAAAAATAAAAGAGGAGTACAGTAAAAGAAACAGATTATATTCAGGGAGGATATAACTATGTACATAAAAAAATGCCATGGAAAATATTTTAGAAAAGGACAAACAACAAAAAGAAAACATGGAGATAAATGAGTAAAAAGGTTAAATATCACAAGATTTCTCTTACATGAGAAACCCAAACTATAATGAACAAGATAAAAGATAGGCAATAGCAAATACAGAGATCTTTTTCAAATGAAAAAGGAAATAGAAGATAGAACAACAAGAAAAGGAGGCATCGTAAAGGGAATAGAAAAAAAAATAACTGAAGAAAATAAATGGAAATAGAGCTTTTCCAAATGTGAAAGAGACCAAGAGTTGGAAGAAGCAGGAAGGGATGGAAGGGGTAGAGCATTAAAAAAAAATAATAATTAAGATGCCTTAAGTAGTGATAATTGCATATCTCTACAAATATACTAAAATATCATTGATTGATTTTTAAACTTTAAATGAACTACACAGGTGAATTATATTTCAGTGTAGCTGTTATAAAAACCTCAACAATTCATTATATATTAAAGTGGAAAATCAGTTTTAAAACTATTTGATATATTTTAGTCAACAATATCATTTTTAGAAAGCTATTCAAATAAGTGATACCTAGTAATGTTTATAGGAAAATTTCTGATGAATTCTGTCAAAAAACTTAGAAGTAAATTATAGTTCTAATGACTAATCCAATAAATTATAACACATGATGACTAATTAGATACTTCAGATAAATAATAACATGCAATGCAACATTAATGAACAAACCTAATTATGAAGGAAAGAAAAAAAGTTTTTTTTTTCTAAATGTAACAAACTATATATGAATTCATTAGAAACACCACTGGCCATTAAGATAGAATATTTATAGAGGTTGTTTTCTGCTAATGGTGGCATTGTGCATTCTAAAAACTATTAATATTAATAAATAAATTACTTTAATAATATTAAATGAGAAACTTACTGTTTCTTATTTTAAAATGGAAGGTGAAATTAAGAAGGAACATCTAGAAATCCAATAAAAGTAGTAGAATGAGTTGTCAATTTTAAGGTAGATGAGAGTAATCGATAGTAACACCTATACCACAGAGATAAATTGATAAAACCTGAAAAATACACTAGCTTTCAAACAGATTACTGGTAAACTTTCAGCAGATTGAAGAATATCTTGAGCAAGGATATATGAAAATGAGATACCAATAAATGAATAAATGTTATTCTTTAAAAATGCCTTTCATTTAGGATTATGGAAAAACTCAAAGCAAAAAGAAAAAAAAAGCCCAACTAAATAGTATAAAAGGTGTAACTTCTTTCACACTTAATAGGACTCAAGTTACAGAGAAACTAACCTCAAATCTAAGGACAGACAAATGTATCTGGGATGTGAGCGTTGGACTCACTTGGGACAAGAAATTAAAAGAAAGTAGAAGAAATGAGTTAAGAAGAATCCAGTTAACATTTTGAACAAATTACTAACAGCCAGATCTGGGATACGATGAGAACATAAAACTCTTTGGAGCCACAAATTCAAGAAAATTTCTAAGCATGAACACCCATGAGTACTCATAAAATAAACTGGGTACAAGGAGGGCAGTGAGAGAAAGCTTCTCTCAGTGGTACAGGTTTGGGAGATAGAAGTGATCACTGCTTCAGAAACACCCCAGATCCTTCTCACTACAGCATATCATCCTTAAGCCGACAAGAAAAGAGCAGTGAACTATCTTGGAGCCTCACATTAGAGATCTCCCAAGGCTACCAAGAAGGAGAATCACTGAAAAATTCCCACCAATCTCAAGACTGAAGTAGAATCAGGACAACAGACTATCCTACTTGCCACCTATACTCAGGCTGGCAAGAATGAAGAACAGTATAGAACTGGGATGAGGCTCAAAGAGAAACTCACTGTGGTACAAGCACAAAAGAAAGAGTGGAGTAACAGCATTGACTGAAAACAACAACAAAGCAAAACAAAACAAACTGGCAAGACAAACTCATGGTTACCTTACACTAACTGTGAGTATAAGGTAATGCTAAAACTTAGGCAGCTAAAGCAATAACAAAAGATAAGCACAGTTTACGTTTTCACTAACTCCGTGCTAACAGCCTGGCAATAAAAACTTGGCCCATTTCTACAACTAAATACTACTTAATTTATTTCCTACTACCTCGCATTTAATGTCTAACTTTCAAACAAACACACACACACACACACACACACACACACACACACACACACACACGAAGTCATGGAGGGCATCCGGCATTGACAAAGATGATGAAACTCATATTTAATGGGATCTATTTTCTCTATAAAGCTACAACCAGGCATCAATTAAAGGCGGAGAAAGAAGACTGATAAATTACATGTTCTAAGGCAGTGATTCTCAAACTTTACTGTGCATCAGGCTTTACGGACGCATAAACTGCTCGAACCTACCCCCAGAGTTTATGATGTGGTAAGTATGGAATGGGGCCTACAAATGTAATTCTCTCCACTAATAGTGATGGATCTGGCGTGGGGATCACATTTTTAAAAGCTCTGTTCTGGAAAACAGGAGGAGTGAACAAGAACACAAGAACTGCTGCCAGTATAGTTACCAAAGTTGACTCACCCTTGGAGATTTGCGGAGTGGAAGTGATTAAAGGGAAATCGAGATGACAAGAAACTCGCTCAAGCTTTCATTCATTAGACCAACAATGAATAAGGAAGAAAGATGAACAATTTGCTCAATTGTGAGAATTTAAATGGCAAAAGTACTAGGAATCTTAATTCCATCAAATAAATGCCTGAATAAGCTGAAAGAATAGGAGATTATGGGGGAAGAGATAAGATTTCAGGAGTAGAGTCATCTTGGGTATCAAGATACAGGATATAACTGAAGTTAAAAATGTCAGGAAACTGTGTGACTATATTATCAGGCAGGACAGCTGCAATGAACCCAGTTATGACATCTAGAACAGTAATGTAATACAAGATTAGGGCCTTTTATTTAATATGAAGGAGTAACTTGGAGACTGGTAAAAGGCAACTAAAGAAAGAATCGTCATATTGTTGAAAGACGTATAATAGGAGATTACTTTTAGCTGAGAATAAAAAGTGATGAATTATGAACAGCAACAAGCAAGCTGAACAATACTGAGCAATCAATGCCGCAGACATACGCAAGGTACAATAAAGAAAACAAAGTCATTTCCAACTTATGAAGGATGTAGGGGTAATCATATTCTTTGGATAGCTCCAAACAGAAACCATTATGGGAAGAAGTCCATAAAAAGGCTGAGGACTTAAGGTAATTAATATAGGCTTGTAGAACAAATTCCGTAGGCACAATGGAAAGGCTGAGGAACAACAGAAAACCAAGCACAGTGCATTACCATTTACATGAGAGACAAAGGACAAGACTAGAGGGCTAGCATGGGGGCTCATGACCATCTAAGACAGAAATATAGGGCAGGCCAGAATTAAGGAATGCTAAGGAGACTATAAATGTCCAGCACTGTAGAAGATAACTGAATGCAACAGGTTATTGCAAACTTTTGTAGTAGATAAGTAAAAATAGTCAGATGTAGTTGCATGTGTCTGTACTCCTATCATTAGGGAGGCTCTGGCAAGAGGATTGTTATGAATTTGAGGTCAGGCTGGGCTACCTGGTGAACTGAAGGACCATCTGTCTAAACAATATAGTGAGACAGACCCTGTCTCAAAAAAAAAAATAAAATAAATAATGCTCTCAAAGTATACAACTGTTAAAAGAAAAAAAATAATACTTTTACTCAATCCTGCTGAAATGAAATTTTCTGCTTTTATAATTATGCCCACTAAGCTCTCAAGATTCTAGATGCAAATCTAATAATGACTGTTTAAATTTTGAGGCCTCACGGAAGTGTGAGGGGCTGGCAGAGCAGCCAGATCTGTGCATAGAATATATTGGTGCCACTAATGAAATGCTAGGGCAGATATACTGGGGAAAGATTAGTAAATTTTCTAGTCTCTGTTTTATTAGAAATAGTAAGAGTAGTGGAAGCACTTTCTCAGTCTATAACTTAGACTTAGGCTTAGAATATTAAACTCAAAGAAAAAATTTTTAAAAATCATTACTTCTCAAGGTCTACACTCACTTGTGGCAGCATCGTGATAATTCTGAAGATAGAGAAAATATATGCTTTGACATTTAGTTATTTGGAAAGTTGAAAATTTTAAACTTTACTTTGCAAGTTATCAATAACAGTGTGTATCATTTTTCTATTTCACTTATATAATTTCATAAGAAGATGGCTAGGTCTCAGGAACATAAAAATCAAAGTAGTCAAATTTCCTGCATCTGGCAACTTTGCTTGAAGAAATG
>PVIR01035686.1:0-16118 GCA_004026965.1 Petromus typicus | reverse complement strand
TCCCCGGTAACCACATAACAATACTGGGTGTGGAGACCCACACCCAGCAGCAACCAGTACCACATACCACAGTGCCGGGCGTGGTGGCTCACGCCTGTAATCCCAGCACTCGGGAGGCAGAGGCAGGAGGATTGTGATGTGAGTTTGAGGCTGAGCTGAGGGCCAGCCTGAACCACAAAAGCGAGACCCTGTCTCCAAATACCTAAAAAAAAAAACAAAAAAAAAAAAAAACTACACTGAGATTCCATCTCACTCCTGTCAGAACAGATATCAAGAATACAAAAAAAAAAAAAAAATCAATAAATGCTCGTGAGGCTGTGGGGAAAAAGGAACCTGTCTATACTGCTGATGGGAATATATAATTACTAATATAAATTAGTACAGCCACTATGGAAAGCAGTATGGAGGTTCCTCAAATAACTACAAATAGAAATATCATTTGATACAGCTATACTACTCCTTAGTATATTCTCAGAGCAGTTAGTCAGTATACTTAGGAATAGCCCCATATCTATGTTTACTGCAGCACAATTCACAACTATGTAAAACCTGTCTAAAAGTCCATCAATAGAGCGATAAAGAAAATTACACACACACACAAGCACACACGCGCACACTCAAACATATGCGCATGCGCATGTACACACAGTGGAGTATTATTCAGCAAAAAGAAAGAAAGAAATTCCATAATTTGAAGGAAAGTGGATGGATCTAGAGACCATGATGTTGACTAAAATAAGCCAGTTTCAGAAAGACAAATATTGCTTATTCTTCCTAATACATGAAATCTAAAAAGGATGATAAGAAAGAAGAAGGGAGCCTATAACTAGATTAGCAGAAAAGAGGAAGTGAAAGAATGGGGGAAGGATGGGTAATAGGAAGGACAGATAGGGACAAAGTCTATTATACACACTGAAACCCTCCCCCCCAGTGAATGTAAAACTGGGGGGAGGGGAGGGCAAGAAGTGATGCAGGGTAGGTGAAAAGATCAAAGTATGTCTGTGAATATACAAATCTACCAAAATGAAACCTAATTAATCTGCATAACCAATTTTAAAAAGTTAAAAAAAAAAAGAAATGCAGAACTGATACATGCTACAACTTAGAGAAAACTTAAAAACACTTTGCTAAATGAAGGAAGCCAGTTCAAGTGATCACATATTATATGATCCTACTTATGTGTTATATCCAGAATATGTAAATTAATAGAGGAAGCAGATTGGTGGTTGCCAAGGAGTAGGGAGTAATTGAAAAGAGAAAACGTGGTGTGGGTTAATCTGAAGTTAGAGTTAAGAACTCCAAAGTTCTGTACTCTGTAGTATATGATTATTGTTAGCATATAATTTCTTCCCAGCACTGCCAAGAACATAACCCCCTATGGAACCTGTTAGTACTGCCAAGAACACAGCTGCCCATCTAACCTGTTTACACTGCCAAAGACATACCTCGAAATCTCCCTGCAACACTTCCTGCCCAGGACCTTAACTCATTCTGGGATGTAACACATGCATTTCTAACACATCCCTAGTCTCAGGCCGTCAGGTGCCACACGAAGCTTGGTGCTGGTGGTTAGGACGCACATGAGGGTCTTTAACGTTTTCCCTCTGATGTGACCTGCTGCTGCCAGGGCAGAAATATAAAACGACTGACAGTCAGTCCAATGGGACACCGGTCCAGGATAATGTTGGCCATGAAGAGTTTTATTTTTTCCAGCCCAGGCAAATTCTCCTTGGCTGGCCCAGCCCTGAAGTGATGCCCACTCTGAGTCTCCCTTATCTGTTCCTCCTTGGCAGACCCTACCCCAAACTAATACATATTCCAATTGTGTATCTGGCCCACCTTACCCTAAACTGATGTATTTTACCCTGAGTTTGAACTTGCTGTTACTAATCAGTAATAATGATATAGTGTGTAACCAGTCAACGGTTTCTCTGCTTCTGTTCCTGCTTGCAAAGCCTATAGAAACTGTACAAGAACAACAGACAATGCCTGGTACCCTGAGGAATTATCACAGTGAAGCCCATCAACATAAATAAGGATACTTTCTGCCTCCAAATCCTGGGTGCCTTCGGTGTTTCTCATTTGTCATTACATGATTAAAGTACAAAGTGCTCTTGGAAGGTGATTTAAAAAATAATAATTTTTGGAACTAGATATATGTGATGCTTTCAAGTACTGTCAATATACTAAAAGGCACTCAATTGTCCACTTCATAATGGTTAACTGGATGATATCTGAATTTCACCTTACTTTTTAAAAAAGTAGTAATACATGCTACTACAGAAGTCAAGAATAAGCCAGGGCTGGGATTTAGCTCAGTGGTTCCAGTGTCTTCCTTGCAAACAAAAGGTCCTCAGTTTGATCCCCAGTTACCACATAGCACAATTTCGGGTGTGGCGGCTCACGCTTATAATCCCAGGACTCAGGAGGAAAAAGTAGGAGGATTGCTGTGAGTTTGAGGCTGGCCTGGGCTACATAGTGAGCTCAGGGTCAGCCTGAATTACAAAAGTGAGACCCTGTCTCAAAAAAAAAAAAAAAAGAAAGAAAGAAAAAGAAAATTAAAAGATAAACCAAAAACTGAGAAAAATCTGCAAGTCACATTTCTACTTAAGAAAATACATCCAGAATTCATAATGTATCTTACCACATAAGAATAGTAAAGACCATCTTAATCTCTTTTATAACACAATAGCAAAAAGACAATTTAAAAATCATCAAAGTCTTTGAATAAACATTTCACCAAATGTAAACAGAAGTCAAATATAAAGATATTAAAATCATTAATAATTAAGATATGCAAGTTAATCCACATGAAACACCACTCTGAACTCCCTAAAATGATTGTAATAAAAGACAATAATTGTGCTGGGGAGACTCAGAGAAACTGGAACCTCCACCCATTGCTATTGGAAATATTAAAACAGAGCACGCACTTTTGCAAAGTCTGGTAGTTTCTTAAAAAGTTAAATCAGAATGTGGAGAAAGGCAATATTAACTATAGTCAAAATCTGAAACAAGTCAAATGTCCATCAATGGGTGAGTGGATAAATAATACGAGGGACACATATACAACGGAATATTGTTTGGCAATAAGAAGGAATTAAAGCCAGGCATGATGGCTCACACCTGTAATCCCAGCAGGAGGTAGAGGCATGAGGATCACAAATGCCAGTCCATGCTGGGCAACTTATCAAGACTGTCTCAAAAAACAAAACAGGAGTTGGATGTAGCTCAATGTAATAACCCTGGGTTCAATCCCCAGGACTGGAAAACAAGCTTAGAGTCTTTTTCACCTGAATTCTTTCACAGAGCATAAAGCCTTTGAGATTCAGCCATCCATGTTGTACCACATACCAGCAACAGAGTTTTCTTCATTTTTTGTAATACCATTTGCAAAAAACATCTACAGAGACAAAAAGGGTATGTTTGGCTGGCTACTGGCTGGTTAGGGTAGGGTGGGATGGTATGGAAACGGGGCCAACTGCAAGCAGAAGCTCTGTTGTAATGAAAACATTCTCAGACTGGTTGTAGTAATGGTGGGCCAACTCTAAAAATATATTGAAAATCGCATAAAATTGTAATGATGCATTTCATGGTATGTAAAGTTTTTTTTTTTCAGGTTTTTTGAGACAGGGTCTCTTTTTGTAGTTGAGGCTGGCCCTGAGCTCAGCCTCCAACTCACATCACAGCAATCCTCCTGCCTCTGCCTCTTGAGTGCTGGGATTACAGGCGTGAGCCACCACGCCCAGCACTGTGATATGTGGTATTGATTGCTGCTGGGCGTGAGTCTCCACGCCCAGCATTGTATGTGGTTACCGGGAATCGAACCTGGGCCCTTGTGCTTGCAAGACAGGCACTGGAACCACTGAGCTAAACCCCTGGCCCCTCATGGTATGTAAATTATACCTCAACAATACTGTGTTTTGAAAGTGAAAAATAAAGCTGTGTGTATATGTAAATATACAGCTCCTCAGATAAAGTAATCTTGCACAATTTATTTTCTTTCTTCTTGCATGGAGGGGGGAAGGGCACAGCCTTGAGCTCCAGGGTTACAAGCCGTCCTCCTCCCGCTGAGTAGCTGAGCAGACGGACACAGGCCACTGACCCAGCGACAATTTACTTCTGTCTTACTGCTCTACCACACAGTGGCCTCTATTGGCCAAAGTGAGAGATTATCATCATTTGATAACTAGTTGTTTTATGTATTTATAATATATTCACTGCATAAATAAAAATAAAAGAGAATTCCTAGGTTATAAGGTCTATGTACTCACTTAAAAGAAACCAAAAAAGATAAATAGCAAGAATGAAAGGACATAAGAAACAAACTTGCTCCCAACCTACATTGTAAACTTTATCATATACCGCACACAAAATATGTTGCAATATGTTTTTGAAAAAATGCATAGCTGACTGACCTTTCCTAATCAGATTCATAGAAAGATGTGAGAAAAGCCCATTGTTTCGTTTATACTGTGTAAATAAAAGGTAAATTGAAGCAGCCCCAGGAGCCAATTTCGTGATGCACGCCTCTACTCCCGTTCTCAGCAAGCTGAGGCAGGCGGACCAGGAGTTCAAACTCACCCTGAGCAGACTATGGAGGAGTTTGAGGCAAGCCAAGATGACATAATAAGATCCTGTCTCAGATAAAACAACAACAAAAAAAGTTTGGCATGGTGCCACAGACTTTTTTTTTTTTTTTTTTTTGAGACAGGGTCTCGCTTCTGTGGTTCAGGCTGGCCCTGAGCTCAGCCTCAAACTCACATCACAGCAATCCTCCTGCCTCTGCCTCCCAAGTGCTGGGATTACAGGCGTGAGCCACCGCGCCCGGCACTGTGGTATGTGGTACTGGTTGCTGCTGGGTGTGAGTCTGGTAACGAGGATCGAACCCGGGTCCTTGCATTTACAAGACAGGCACCAGAACCACTGAGCTAAATCTAGTGCCACAGGCTTTTAATCCTAGCACTCTGGAAGGCTGAGGCAGTTAGATTAGAAATTTGAGTCCAGCCCAGGCAATTTAGCAATTTAGCAAAACCCTGTCTCAAAAAGATTTAAAAGTGGTAGGTCTAGGAATGTAGCTCGGTATGAAGCCCTTATATTCAATCTTTGGTAACACTGGAAAAAAAAAAAAAAGCCACCGACTCACCTTTACACATCAGAAAAGGATGACAAAATATGAATTTTGAATTCGCTTGGATTTAAATCCTAGCTCCAATATTTACTCACTATAAGACTTGAGTTTATTATTAAATCCATCAAAGTCTCAGTATTTTTTTCTATACAATGAGGAAAATATTTTATCTCAAAGGATTTCTGGGGTTTTTTTTTTTAGTTTTTTGAAACAAAGCCTTGCTTTGTAGTTTAGGCTGATCCTGAACTCACTATGTAGCCCAGGCAAGCCTCCAACTCACAGTGATCCTCCTGCCTCAGCCTCCTGAGTGCTGGGATTATAGGCATGGGCCACCACGCCTGGGCTCAAAGGACTTCTAATTGTATTGCTTAACCTACAGCCATCATACAATAAATATTTAATATAATTATTGTTATTTCAATTTAGAAGTTGCTAATAACTTTAATGTGGCCATAAGTTTTTAAATATATAAGATTCATGTTCAGCAAACATTTATTTTTTTCGTGTATCCAGAGTAGTCTAAACTCTATGAAGAAATAGTTTTTGAAACACTAAACTACTAAAAATGATTACATATGCATATTTACATGCAAACATATACACAAATATACATATATGTTAAATCAAATTAACTGATGGTCATTTAATAGTGATATAAAATATTTTTATTTTCTTTTCTCTTAAGTATGCTTTCCAGTTTTTGTATGACTATTATTTTTTCCTAGTAACAGAGATCAAATTCAGGACCTTGCGCATGCCAGGAGGCAGGGCACCACTGCACTACATCCTCAGCCCGCCCCCATGACTATTAAACACTACTACCAAAAATGGAAAAGTTAAACTTGGATCATTATGTTATCGTTATAACACAGGCGGAGATAGAATGTAGGCTTCTGGCCTCCTTCATTAAAACTGGGAAGCACGAACTCAGCACAGAAACACTGTGGTCCTAGCTGTCAAGATTAAAGCAAGATAGGGCTGGGGATTTAGCTCAGTGGTTCCAGTGTCTGCCTTGCAAGGGCAAGGGCCTGGATTCGATCCCCCGGTAACACATACAACAATGCCGGGCCTGGAGCCTCACATGCACCAGCAATCGGTACCACATACCACAGTGCCGGGCGTGGTGGCTCACGCCTGTAATCCCATAATCCCAGGATTTGGGAGGCAGAGGCAGGAGGACTGCTATGAGTTCAAGGCTGAGCTCAAGGCCAGCCTGAACTACAACGCAAGACCTAGTCTCAAAAAAAAAAAAAAAAAGACGAAAGCAGGACAAAGTATGAATAATATCTACCTTTCATTACATAAGAGAGTCTTTGGATTATAATATTTGTAATACTTAAGTTTAGAGTGTTGCTAGTAATTTTTCAGAATTTATCTTAACTAACTTACTGATGGAACAGTATCCTAAAAAGAGGAAATAAAGTAAATTACCCTTAAGATTTTCTGGCACTGCTAGGAGAAAATGAAAAGAATAAAATATCAAGCAAAAGGTTCCCTGGGTTAGGACTTTCACAGAAGGCAGAGACACTGGGTCAAGAGAGAGCCAAGACCTATAGCACTTCTGGTGACAACAGCTAGCTAGACTGAGCATAACCTGACTCAGCCTCACTCGGGTGCTATTGGAAACAAGGTTTCTTGGTCTGGCAGGAGAATGAAGGAGTCCTTTTGAATTATTTCTCTGTCCCCTAAATGTTATTATAAGCATCTTAATTATGAAAAAAATCCAACATCTCTTCTCCACTGTCTGGATGAGGAATAAATGGCAGAAAAGGCAACAATAAGAAGAGCCATAGGATTACCCACTCCTCCACATAAACAGCTGCTAAGACGTTACTGTTACTACTGTTTACCAGTCTTAGGGAAAGGAGGAAGCCAAATATCAGAACTAAATTTTCTCTGACAACAAGTGAACTAATAAAATTGAAAACTCACCTGAGAACATTTTGACAAAATCATCAGTGGACATGCTCATCACCACGTCTGCGCGGTGAGAAGGTTCCCCGTATCCAACATTCCCACCCTTGTTCTTCAAATCGAGAAACCATGTGCCTCCATCTTCACCTACAAAGATACACATACATAGAAACGAACTGAGCAATTAGTACAGTCAAGGCGATCTTCCAAAGTGCTGTTCCCCAGGATAAAACCCTCAGGCCTCTATCGATCAAACTCAGCAAATATTTGCTGAGCTATTATATTCCAGGTACTGTGTTAGTTTCTGGAGACCCTTCACTAAACAAGAGCAACATGGTTCTCACACGAGAACAGGTAAAAAGTGACGTGAGAGCACACTGACCCAAGGGCAGGGGACCTACAACAGTAAAATCCTCGAAGACAAAGAGGAATACTGGTTACTAGAGACTAGGGGCAGGAGGGATGGGAGGTATTGTTTGATGGGTACAGAAGTTCAGTTTGGGGTGACGAAAAAGTTCTAGATATGGACAGTTGTGGTGACTACGCAACAATATGAATGTACTTATAACTACTGAATTGTATTATTAGACAGATGAAATAGTAATTTTATGCATATTTTTAATCACAATAAATTTAGTTATGTGGGGTGTAGCTCAGCCACCACTTGCTACAGTACTTGCCTAGCATGAGGCCTCGTCTGAGATTTGAACCTTATAGCATAAAAAAATTAAACTGGGCACAGAGGCGCACACCTGCAATCACAGCACTCTGGGGCACAGAGGCAGGAGGATCGCCAAGTCCAAGCTCACCCCAGGTGATTTAGCAAGGTGGAGAGAGCCTGCCTCTAAATAAATGAATAAATAAATAAATAGACTTTGGAAGTAGCTCAATGGGAAGGCTCTGGGTTCAATCCTTGTTCTACAGTAGACAGACAGACAGACAGACAAACAAAGAGACAAACTGAAAGTGTTGCTCAGTGATACCTGATGTACCACTTGCCAAAGTACTTGCTTACGTGTGGTAGAGTACTTGCCTCACATTTTCAAGGCACTAGATTTGATGCCCACGTCACAAAAATGTAATTAAAGAAACTAAAAACAGGTCCAGAAAAGCCCAGTTGACACTGAGGTTTCAAAGTGAAGCAGGAGTTAGCTAGCTAGACTAGGAAGAGGGAAAATACTTCAGGCAGTGGGAACTCAGGATATTCAAAATAAAAACAAAACAAGCAGCAGGAGGGAGAAGCATACGCAGCACGTGTGAGGAACTGGAGAAGAACTACAGGCAGGAAGGCTGAAGGGACAGGAGAGTGGCATCAGGTGCCACATGCTCCAGAGCAGTTCAGGAGCATGGCACGGGGAGCTGGGATGGGGAAGAACTTCCTGACTTCATCCTTAGGATCCACAATAGGAGAAGGATGGAGTACGGTTGGCATTTAAATAAGTTACCTCCTGCAGTGTGGCTGCTCCTGGCGTGTCTGGGTGGGCCCTGAGACGCGACTGTGGGTGTACAGATGGCCTCCCTCGCTCTGCTTCCCCCACCACTGTAAGCTTTCTACCTTGGCTCCTGCAGACTGTGACTGAATCTCCCGAAACCAGGAGCTAAATTGTGGGTGTCACGTATTATGTTCTAGCAACTGTGAAGCTAAGTAACACAGAGAGGGATCAAGGGACACGCAGGATGGTCAGAAAGGCAATGGGGTGAACTAGGAGCTTGAGAATGTGTGTGCAGAAAGGCAGGAAGGGTGCATAGGAATGATCTCCTATATTTGGGCTTGGAAGATTGGGTAAATATGGGCATTTTCTTTATTGAGAGATCTACATAAGTTCCTCCCCGTGACATAAGAATAAGCTGAACAGTCTGGAATTTTTGTTTAACTTTACCATATGTGGGAATGAACCTAAGACCTTCATACTGAGCTGCATACCTAACCTTCCTTTTAACATTTTTTTGAGCCAGGATCTCACTAAATTGCCCCAGCCAAACTCAAACCTGTGATCATTATGCCTTAGCCTCCCAGAGTGCTGGGATTACCTGGCTCTAAGAAGTTACTGAACACAGGAAGTACATGAAGTGTACCTGTACGGTACTCCTGTCCACATGGACTCAACTTCACATCATTAGTTACTTGCTAGCCTCAAAAGCCCACTTCCAAGAGTCCCAGCTATAGCCTAACCAAGGGATCAGAGACTGATTTTCTTCAAAATATTTTATCCCACTTTCTTTCTTAAAAGCCTCAGATTATTAGACACAATCTGTCCTTACCTGACAGTTCAAACTGATAGATGGCTTGCGTGGCCTTAACAACATCATCATTGAGAACGTCCTTAACAATTCTAAATGTTTCTTCCACAGCTCCAGAATGTGGCTTTGCTTGTGGCTGTGATTTCTCTTCTTTTAATTCTGGAACATCACCTATAAAATATTACCCAGGTAAGTGGCTTAAAGCCATAGCAGTGTAAAGCCACACACAGAATTAATTAGCAACACAAAGATGCCATCAAACAGACTTTACACACAAATGATGACATACTTAAATCTGTTAAGTGGTATCTAAAAGCACGGATCAGCTTGGAACATCAGCCAAACTTATCAGTTATGAGTGAATGGAAGTGGCTTATAAAAGGCTCACTTTCAGATTAGGTTAAAAAAAAAAATCAAAACAATACTGCTAAACAATACTGTGTTTGTAATACTCAGACCTAAGCAAAAACTACTAGCACCACTTCTTTATCTCCTTTCTGAGTTCTAAAAACAAGTGAGAACTTGTTTTTACTACATTACTACATTACTACAACGAGTGTAGTAATGACGCCTGTAATCCAGCACTCAGGAGTCCCAGGCAGAAGGATCACTGGGAGTTCGAGGCCAGCCTGGGTTACAGAGTGAATTGAAGGCCAGCCTGAACCGCATGGTGAGATCCAGTCTTAAAAAACTAGAACAAACAAAAACCAAAACAAATAAGTAAGAAAAGAAGACTCTGAAATCAGAGTAAAGATCCAAATGTCCACCTGGAATTGGTGGAGGCAAAGTGGAGATTGTAGTTTGTACTCTGTATACGCCTTTGTAATCACTTTACTGCTAAATTAAATTTATATGCCTAATGGCTTAACCCTTGTGTTGACCTCCCACCAGAGACGAGAAATGTCCTGCAAGTAGAGTTCATGTGAACACCGGGAACAGCCTGCTCAGGAGGAGAGACACTTAGAAGGGTCTGAGCTATTCAAACTCGGTTTCTTCCCCCTTCTTATTTCATCTGGCGCCTCCCACTGGATAAAAACAGATGTTAAACTGTTAGTCTCTGGAAGCCTCCCATCTAAAACCCCAGGCCACAGGGATGGAAGGTATCTGCAACATTTTTAACCTGAATCAACCTAACCCATGGGTTATAACAGTTGGCCAGGGCAGAGGATAGCAGTCCACAGGACTCTTCTCCCTGTCACTGTGCTGTCTCCCAATACTAGTCTCTGTTCCTTTGTTTCTTCTCCTGGAATCACATACAGGAAAGCTAAGTAGCTATTCCCAGAGACAAAAGTTTCCCAGAGTTTGAATAGCTCTTGAATTTACTAATCAGATTAATTCAAGGATAATTTCTCCTCTAGGTTAAAAATTATCTCCCCATCTATCTCTCAACTCAAATTAAACCCTACTATCTTGTCAATACAACTAATCAAAGATTATTAAATTAAATCTCATTGACATAAAGATACTCCATAAGTATACTGAATATACCCTTGCCAGGTGTGATGGCACAGGCCTGTAATCCCAGCTATTTGAGAGGATGAGGCAGGAGGATCAAAAGTCTGAGCCATCCGGGGCAATTTAGACCCTATCTTAAAATATAGGGCTAGGGATGTAGCTCAGTGAAGCAGTGCTTGCCTATCATGCAGAAGGACCAATCTCTAGTACTACAAAAATAAACAAATGAATATAAACCACCTTACATTATGATGTTCCCAGAGACAAGAAATTTTATTTTTCTCTTATTAACTCCAAGTAGGTATTAATGATGAAATCTTTAAAATATAATAAAGTGAAAAAGATATAGCATTTTGTAACTTTCAGCTGATTTTATAATTATTTTAAATTTCACTAAGGAAAATGTTCTCATTTTCCAGCCACAACCAGATGAAAACACTTCTGCCTCACCCATAACACACACTGCTTTTACTGATATACAATATACACAAGGAAACAATCATAAGTGTAAACTCTATAGTTTATCAGAAGAAAAATAATAATTTGTCAGAAGGCAAGAACACTATCCTTACCATCTTGGTCCAGAAAGGAGGACATTATAGGTCCCCAAAAACTGACTCCATGCACTGTCCTATTTTCTGACACTATATATCCATTTTGTCACATTTTTGCCTTCAAATAAATTGAAACGATGGCATAGTTTCTACTCTTTTATGCCTCCCAAGTCTTTGAAAATTTTTCCCAAAAATGCAAGAGAGAACATTTTCTAATTCTTCGTGAAGCCAGTATTACCAAGAGACCAAACTGACAAAGACATCACAAAACTGTCTGGTGCAGACAGACTATTTGCAAATATATGCATAGATGATACATGAAATTAGGTCAAGAAGTGATAGGTACTCTTACAAAGGAGAGCAGAAACTGGGATAGGATAGGAGACTACCACAGATAAGGTGGTCATTTGGAATAGACACTGAATTAAACTACATAAAACTCAAAATGTAGATGATACACATATATCCTTACAGACACATTTATCCTACAATCTGAAAACACATTTTGTCAGTAGCTCCTGGTACATTTGAGAAGGTTTCCCTGTACTTCAATGAAACAGCTAATACCCTTTAACCTTTATAATACCTATATGCAATATTCTTCCCAGTGTATCCCTGGAAATAAGTTACTTTGCAAATATACTCAGGGGTGAGTGGCTGAGGGACACTAATAAAAGGTATCTCTGTTATTTTTTGAGGTAGGGTGTCATTATGTAGCCTAGACTGAACTCTCAGTTCTCCTGCAATGGTCTCTAAAATACTCAGGTTATAAGTGTTACAGGTGTATAACATCATCCCCAGCTGGCCATATTATTTAAAAACCAAAGCTATCTACCAAGAAATAAACTGCATAATGTAAAAACTGATATATATATATCCCAAAATACATTTATTTATTTGTTGTTTGTGTTTTGGTGTTGAGGTCAGAACCCAGGGCCCTGTGCATGCTAGGCTAGCACACTATCCCCAAGCTACATCCCAAACCCTATATTCCAATAGTAAAAGTGCAGTAAACAAAGTAATCAGTATTGTTGGAAAGTACATAAACATAGAGTCATAAAAATTTATGACTGTATCAGAAGCCTTAAAATGTCTTTCCCTTTGGTCAAGTATGATGGTGCACATCTATATTCCCAGCACTCAGGAGGCTGAAGCAGGAGGATCACTGGGAGTTTGAGATCAGCCTGGGCTACAACAGTGAGTTCAAGGCCAGCTTGAAACTACAAAGGAAGACTTTCTCTCAAATAACAATACCAAAAATGTCTTTCTCTTTGTACAATTATCTACTTCTTATCCTCTACAGTGAATTATATAAGAACAAAACGAATGCAGTATCATTTATAAAATCACACAAACACTCAATAAATATTACAATCAGGTGATTATCTAAAAATCTTTTCACCAGGTTGTTTTTGAAGACATGGAAAGGAAAAGGAAGTCTATGCAATTAAATACAATATATAACCTGGTAAAATACTTAATTGTGGGTGTACATTTTAAAATATATTTGCAAAGAAAAAAAATGACTACAAGGAAATACACCCAAATATAAAACAGTATTTATTTTTAATGATCATTACTCTTTTTCTAGTAAAACCTACTGAAGTTGGGCACGATGGCACATACCTGTAACACCAGCTACTCCAGAAGCTGAGGCAAAAAGGTCATAGTTTTGTTTTGTTTTGTTTTGTTAAAAAAAGGTCATAGTTTAAGGCCAGAGTGAGCAATTAGCAAGACTCTAACTCAAAATTTAAAAATGAAAAGAGATAGGAATATAGCTCAATGTAACAGCCTGGATTCAAACTCCACTCCAACAGAAACAAAAACAAAAAGTCTCTTAAAAAATTACCCAGAAAGGTGACCAAATACAAAATATATAGTAGTTAATTACCTGCTCTATTTTATAACTTGTCTTTTTCCAGAAACACTTCAATCTGTTCAACTAAACACAACTAAAGAATGAATTAAAAGGCTGGGTGTAGTGGCACATGCCTGTATTCTCAGTACTAGGAAGGCTGAGGCAGGGGGATCACTGTGAGTTTGAGATCAGCCTGAACTACATAGCAAGACCTGGCCTCAAATAAAAAGTAAAGAAAAAAAGAGAATGAATTACAATAAAAAAGGGCTGGGATGTAGCTCAGTGACAGAGTGCTTGCCCAGCGTATGCCAAGTCCTAGATTCAATCCCAAACATGTTAAAAGAAAAAAAAGAAAGAGAGACACATTTTAAAATGCAAACTAGAATACCCACCAATTCACCCATGTTACACAATAGTAGGAAGCACACCAGAAATTTAGATCCAGGCCATCTAACTGCAAAGTCTGTAATTCTGTCCGTATGTCTTTCTATAACCTGTTATCTAATTCTTTTACAGCCAACATAAATTCAGGACATAAAACCAAGACCTGAACTCACCAGAATGATCCAAATACCAGCTCCCAAAGCAAGAGTTGCAAAAGCAAAGGTTTCCTTTGGGTCTCCACAGGGAGAGAATGTATTTAGAGTTAGTGGTTATACTTAAGAAAGAACTACATCTGTCATAAGGGAACGCTGGAATCCCTGTCTTACAGGTGAATACTTCAAGTGATTTGCATATTAATCAAGATATATCATCTCTATTGTCTGGAGTGTCAAAAAGACTGCAACAAAAACACAAGACTAGCCATGAAAGACATTTGCAAAGAGATAAATGGCCTTATTTATCCATGTAGTATTTAGACATATGCATAATGGTTTGGCACAAAAGAATGAAGCTTCAGGAGATACAAACTAATCTGTAATACGTACATTAGAAGGTATAGTAGACTGTCCATATGCAAAATTGAATGAGAGACACTTAGAGCATTTCAACAACATAAAAAGGAAGAGACATAGGACTAACAGCCACTAACAGTGCCTCTCCTAACTTCATTCTAAATAAATATGCAAATGCACTCAAAGGGGGACAGGGATGTTGCTTAGTGGTAGAGCACTTGCCTAGCGTATACAAGACCTTAGGTTTGATCCTCTAGTGCAAAAAAGAAAAATGAGACTTAAAACAACAAAAACACAAACACCAGACATTACCTAGACTGACATATCATCTGCTGCCCAAATCTTAGCAGACATGTATAGTAACTAGATACACAGACTCCACCCAAGACACACAAGCCTGCTTATGCTTTGCCTCGTGAACATCTCGGAGGAGGAACAGCTCTGCTCACCAAAAGAGAAGATAGAGGCACTCACAATTTTAAACCACTAGCTCAGTATGTGGGCTTGTACCAACTGGCAGACTAACCACTGCTCCTCTGTCCTACAGATACCGGCTTTCAGGAAAGACTAAACATTCATCTTTAGTTTCATATTTCAAATCCAAGTTCAAAGCTTGAAGCTTCCAAGTTCAAAGCTTGAAGCTTCCAAGTAATAGGGGAGGAGGAGAGCAAGGAGGGGTGGAGCCCCTGTGCTGGAGCCTTCTGGGAGGCACAGCTGATAAAACAGGGAGGAAAAGCCTTCGCAGCAGGGACACTGGGGAGAGGCAGCTTGGCAGAGGAGAGAAAGAAGTTCCCATGTCAGTCAGTTTTCTACACTGGCACTAGCTATGTGCCTAACAGGTATCATTAGGTCAGAGAAAGAATTTCCAACAAGTGGACAGGGAGGGGGGCCAGAAGCAACCTTCACATCCTGGCATCTCACTGCACTAGCTCTAGAGAGACCTCCTAGTAAAAGCACAGATTAACACAAACGAAAGATAACCTGGCGCCTGGGAAAAATAAAAGAGTAAAAGGGGCACAGAAGAAAAGTCTATCTCTAAAGATAATCTACTTTGAAGATCATGTGCCACATGGGGGAAGGATGCTGGTGGGGGAGGCTGTGCATGCATGTGATGTGGGCTACATGGGATTATCTAGGTCACTTCCTCTCGATTCTGTTGTGAACCGAAAGCTGCTCTAAAAAATATAGTCTTAAAACACTATATGATGGCCAGGGATTTAGCTCAGTGGTTCCAGCGTCTGCCTTGGAAGCATAGTCTCGAGTTCCATCTCTAGCATCCACAACAATGCTGGTCGTGGTGGCTCACGCCTGTAATTCCAGCACTGGGGAGGTACAGACAGGAGGATTGCTGTGAGTTTGATGCTCACCTGGGCTACATAGTGAGCTCAGGGCCAGACTGAACTACAAAGTGAGACCCTGTCTCAAAAAAAAAAAAAAAAAAAAAAAAAAAAAAAAAAAAAAAAGACCTCAAGTCTCAAAAAAAAAAAAAATATGAAACAGTTTCAGAAAGTCATATAACTTGGTGAGATGGGAAGAGCAGAATAAAAAAGAAATGTTAAATTAAGAAACCGAAGTATGGAGGTAAAGATTTAGCTCAGTGGTTCCCACACCTGTCTTGTAAGCAAGCTCAAGGGCCTGGATTGAATCACTGGTAACAACATATAATAATGCTGGGCATGGAACTCATACCCACCAGCAATCAGTATCACACACCACAGTGCCAGGTGTGATGGCTCACGCCTGCAATCCCAGCACTTGGGAGGCAGAGGCAGGAGGATTGCTGTGAGTTCAAGGCTGAGCTCAAGGCCAGCCTGAACTACAAAAGCGAGACCCTGTCTCAAAAAAAGAGAAAAGAAACTAAAGTACAATAGTAAAATTAAACATTAAAAGAATATGGAACAGAGCCAGGCATGGCAGCTCACGCCTGTAATCCCAGCACTTGGGAGGCAGAGGCAGGAGGATTGCTGAGTTAAGGCTGAGCTCAGGGCCAGCCTGAACTACAAAAGTGAGACTCTGTCTCAAAAACAAAACAAAACAACAACAACAAAAAAAAGAATATGAAACAGAAA
>PVIR01035685.1:0-16122 GCA_004026965.1 Petromus typicus | reverse complement strand
CTTCATCTCTCCCCAGTGCTAGACACAAAAGCAAATACATAAAATATGAGTACATTTCAAGTCTTAGCTGGAGACTCTCCCAAAAACAGAAAGGAAAATTAGACATACGCTATCTGTGTGGACCAGACGTACATGCCACGATATCAGAGGACTCACACGAGGGCTGCAGCGTGCCCAGTGGGACAGAGCTTGCCTAGCGCGTCTCAGCCTCTGGGTTCAACCCCAGTCCATGGAGAAAAAAGGGTGGGCGGGGGAGAAGTTCAGTTCTCAGGAGTGAGGGAGCATAGCATTCCAGTACCGGACATTCCCAGGACTCCGGAAATCTAAACATTCTCCAGGAACTCACCGGCCTTTTCCACCAGCCAATCAGAACCGCTGTCTCTATTTTACAAATGAGGAAACTGAGGCATGTGGCCTTGAGTTACTCTCAAGTGGGGTTTGCATCCAGGGATGTCACCATTCTGCAAGATTCTAAATCGGAGAAGAGCTGGAGGCTGGGCCCGCAGAATAACCCAGATTCTGGGTGACTTCAGAATCGCCACCGAGACAACCCAGCCCCGGGGCACTCGAGTGACGCTGGGTCGAAAGTTACTCTCAGAATGCAAACATAAAAAATGCAAAGAGTATACACCTCATGCTCTCCAAATAAATGTCAACATACTGATTTAGAAGGACTGACAGTATAAGAAACCAACTCTCTTTGCTCCCCTGCCCTACACCTCCTGGAAAGGCAGAATTGATCACTGGCCTCTCATAGTTAACTCTGACAGGGCAGCGCCAGGCCGTAACTCAGCCTAACAGCCAACCCCCGTGCTCCCTGACACGGAGACCCATGCATCTCCATGGCAGGAATGTAAATTACAACCCCGCTACCCAGGAAGCGGATGCAAATGAGATGCCCGAATGGATTGGTGTTTAAAACTGAATTAGTTCTTAGACAGGAAGAGGTGACAATTACTCCAAGTTATTTCCTTCCAGGGCCCCCAAAGCACAGTCTCCTCCTAGGCCCACTGCCAGTTTGAGGATTAACTCCAGAGTGGAACCAGTGATCCAGTCAGGTCTCAGTGGGTGACACCAAGGCTATGCACACGGTGCCTAAGGCTGTTTCCAGAGCTTCCTCGATACACTTCGGCCTCAGCTGCAGGTCAGTTCTAACGCCTTTTTCCTCCTCCTGCATGAGGGGCTGATGCCAGCCTTTGGGAGAGGCGGCCACTCACCTAGAGCGCATGAGACTAGCTGAGGAACTTGATTCTGACTTCCGGACTATGTTCTGAGACACAAGATCAGTCACTACCTTCACCTTGATGCAGCAGAAGAGAATAGGAGTGAGTGGGATTCTGAGGAGACTTTACAGATATTGAGAGCCTGCCTGAGCAGTGGGCTGCAGCGTCGTCCTTAGACTCACAGGCAGAGTCCTTGCTGAGCACACACGAGGCCTCCAGCATGTTAAAGTCAAAAGAAGACAAGACTCGGGGTCAAGAGTGGGCCTGTGACAGGAAAGGGGGTGCCCCACGTGCACAGAAGTCCCCAGGGCGGGAAGCCAGACACTGCGAGGTCATGTACATGGCCTGGCTTTCACACTCTGTCGTGGCAGAATATGGCTTTTACTTCTGTTGGAAAACAGGACAAGTGGATACTTTCAGGCATGAAAAATGAGCATCTCGTGTCTTAGTTTCCACATGGATAAAACTGTGACTGACGTAGACTATTTCTCACACCCTGCCCCCACGTAAATGAACTTGCACAACCTTCTGCCTCCCACAGGCTACTGCTCCCATCTCCAATTGAGCCTTGCCCAATTATTATTCAAAGTGTCGCCGCTGTAGCCTGGAGGCTAAGTGTCCCCTAGAGACCCATGCATCCCAGGTTCAGCTCCAACAGTGATGCTGGGAAGGGGACCCTCAGGATGTGAAGCCTGTGGGTACTCCACGGTCACTGGGCTGGTGTCCCAGAGGGACTCAGGCCAGTGCCTTCCTGCTGTCTCAGCTTCCTGCCTAATGAAGCGAGCAGTCTTTTCTGCCACCTACTCCCAAATGCCACCCAGCACCCCCACCTCAAGCCCAAAGCAGTGAGTTCACCTGATATGAGGGTTAAAACCTCCAAAATCATGAGCCACAACAAACCTTTGCCTTTATAAGCTGACTGTCTCAGGGGCTGGGGAGTTAGCTCAATGGTTCCGGCACCTGTCTTGCAAGCACAAGGACCCGGGTTCGATCCCTGGTTAACCACATATAATACTGGGCGTGGAGACTCATGCCCAGCAGCAATCAGTACCACATACCACAGTGCTGGGCGTGGTGGCTCATGCCTGTCATCCCAGCACTCGGGAGGCAGAGGCAGGAGGATTGCTGTGATGTAAGTTTGAGGCTGAGCTCAGGGTCAGCCTGAACTACAAAGCGAGACCCTGTCACAAAAAAAAAAAAAAGCTTATTGTCTCAGGCATTTCATTATAATAACTGGAAACTAACACAATCACCAATGAAAATGTACTTTCTTTTGTTTGATAAAAAGTAAACACAGATCACTGCAAGCAACCCGTGAGTACGTCTTGTCCCTGGCTGGAGCCTTGCTGATTTCCTAAACTCACTGAGCCTCACTGCAGGATGCGTTAGATTCGTGTATGACTTCGCACACAGTTACAGGCACTGTAACAGGACGTGAGGTGGAACCAAAGTTGAGAAGACGTACCAGGAGGTTCTCCGGCTTGATGTCCCTGTGCACGATGCTGAGGCCGTGCAGGTACCTGAGCGCACTGGCGAGGTTGTACACCATGGCACTGCCATCTCTCTCTGTGTACTTGGTGGAAGAAGTAATGGCGTCAAAGAGGTCTCCACCCTAAAGCATTCACAAAAAATACAAGACGTCAGCAGTGCCATCCTTTGAAAGTAAGAAAGGTGGTCCTCAGCTTGGAGCAAAGGAAGGAATGGCATGGGGGCCCACACATAGGTGCCACTCAAAGCAACTCTAACAAAGTCACAGGCAGGCTGCAAGTCTTCGGAAACTCCCCATGCTCCTACCTTGACCAGCTCCATCACCAGGAAGAGCTCGGTTGCTGTTTCCATCTCCTCGACCAGCATGATGATATTGGGATGTTTCACGCGGCGCAATATGGACACCTCGTTCTCGATCAGGTGTTCCTATCAGAGCACAGGGAAAGGGGGAGTCAGAAGCCATAGCACCGGGCCTCCGCTCTGTCCCTCAGGTGCACACAGTCTGCAGCTCTCAGGCCAAGGACGCAACTCTCTCTACACAGAGAGGCCCAACGCTGGGCTGCTCAGTTCTGGGGACAAGATTAGGTCAGTGTGACATTTCACTGCCAGTGGCAAAAAAGAAACAGACTCATGACACGTTCCAGAAGGAGGGCGTCCTGGAAGCAGCTCTCGGCACTGTAGGACGCTGAATGTGCAGGACGGCTTGGCACGCAGCACCGTGTCCCGAGTCAGTTGAACCACATTAGCATCTCAGGGCACGATCAGAAACAAAGCAAATTTGAAAACTTGGAATGCTCACAGAACACCATTTCCGGGACTTATCTAACTTGTTAACCATTATCCAAACAAATCTTATTTTCATGTTGAAATTCATAAAAAGGAAGCTTTCTTCCTCTGCAACTGGGCATGGAAACATTCACAGACAGATGGCCCTTGTCATACTTCTTTCAGGAATCTGGAAACATACAGCACCACGGCGACCGCTGCTCTAATCCTAACTCTAATCCCTCTGCTGAAAGGCTCCTGTTCTCAGTCCTAGGGAGTAATGTAGGCCATGCAAGCACTGGGGCAAGGTGAAGAATTATTCTCAACACACTGGCCATTGACACACTGTGGACAATGACTACTCCAGCGTAAATGAGACACGGGAGCCTCTTAAGAACGTGCATCTGTCCATCTTCAGTGTCACATTTACAGAATATTCTACAAAAGGTGCCAACTGCCCTCCTATATTCTAGGTTGGGATGTGGTTATCTGGCGGCCTTTCTCCCTCAACTTCTGTCCCCATGAAACCATCTAAGAAACAAATCAGAGCAGTGCAACAAAAGCACCGCCAGAAACTCCATGAACACCGTCTCTGACTGGCTCGTGCCGTCCTGGGTAGTTTTTGTTTCCAATAGGTAAGAAGTCTTTGGGGTACTTCTGCCAGGAGAATATTTCTCAGTCTAAGAACAGTGGTGATTTTTGTCTTACACCATCCTGAATTTATGTTATCTGAACACTTTCATTATTTATGCTAAATGATTTCAGATTCTAACTCCAGAAAATTTACATAGGAATCGCTTCACGGCAGGCTCTCAAGTCCTGGTGAGTAAACAACAAAGAAAACTGCTCGCCTGAAAAAGATCCTGTGGAGTCTTTGGCCACAGTGATTTTATCATGCAAAGAGAGAAGCAGGAAGAAACAATTCTCCCAAAGGAAACTGACCTTGTTCTCTCCACACGATCCCTTCCTCCTGTGTTCTGTCTCACCGGATGAACTTAGCTGTCCAGCAGCACTGCAAGGTCGACCTGGACTTCTCCTTCCTGTCCTCCAAGGTGCCCCATCGCCACTAACCCCGGCCGGCACCTCCTCCCTGTCCCTCATCTAACCTCCAAGCATCTGCACACAGAATCTTCCATCCAGGGCTTTCTTTATCCACTGTTCAGTGATTTCTGTATTCCCTGAACTCCATTAGGTCAGTAACTACATAGTCCCCTGGGCTCCCGGGGGAGTCCTGACTCAGTCACAGAGGCCCTGTCCGTCTTTCCGTGGTGTGTATACTGGTCCTGCACCCGCTCTGGGACTTTGAGCTCTCGGGGGGGCGGGGGTGTTGCCTCAGCCTCCAGCAACCCGCAAGCTGCTGACAGTAGAAGCCACACTGCTTCCTCAGATGAAAGCACGCAGCAGGCGCTGCTCCTCCTGACACAGGCTACGGCAGACACGGCCGGGACAAGACAGCAGCAGCAAGCAGACATCCCCATCACTACATGCAACCGCTAAACATACTTGGTAGGTTGAATAGTGCTTACCCAGAGGCGCTGACTCCTAATCCCCAGAATTTGTAAATATTTCCATTTGGGACAAAGACTTTGCAGATGCGACTGACGCTCCATAATGCAGAGACAGCTCATGGTTATCTGGTGGGCCCCAAATGCCATTGCAAGTGTCTTCTAAGGAAGAGGCCTTAGATTTCACAGATACCAAAGGAGCAGTGAAAACAAGAGGCCACGTGGAGGGGGAGGTGGAAACAGGAAGAAGCGGCCTGGAGAAGAAGGCTCGGCTACCACAGTACCACCCGAGGCTGTGCAGGGACAGGAAGCAGCTGCTCTGCAAATCCCTGACTCCCAGCTTGAGAGAGTCTTCTGCTTTTTCAACTAACAGATCTGTGGTGACTCACAAACCAGTGTATACATATACTTTCAGGTTTATGTCTGGGCCCATAACATGCATATGATGAACGCAAATCTGTGCATAATGGGAAGAACAGGAAGAAGCAAATCTAAGCCTTGTAACCAGAAGCCCCTGCTTTGTGTACTACACTAAGTCCATGAATACTTATTCAGCATGAAATTAGGAGTGGGAGAATTCCTAACTCCAACACCCCAACCCCGAAGCAGATCTTGCAATGCCTCTTACTCAGAAGGACCTAGCACGCGTTGACCCCTCAGCAGCTCTGGCCACCTGGGCCTTTCCACTTTAGCCCACTGAAATCTGAGCGCGATTCCAGCGTCCTGCTCCTGTGCCTTTACCGGTCACCTTCTTTTCCTCTGCGCTCCCTGAACTCCCACAACACTCACGGTAGCACTGGTATTCGCACATTAGAGGACCCTGCTCCCTCTGGGCATCTTCCACACAGAAGATACACACCAACGGCAGGTGAACCTAAAGATAATCTGGTGACACTCAGGTACATTATAAAAAAGCAAACTGAAAGCAAGAGACATTAGGAATTTTCCCTAGACTCATATAACATGATAAAATGAAGACAGAGTTTGCAGAGGGCATACGGCACACACTGCCAAACTGCACCACCACACTGCTCCTCTGCTGCTGTGGGACTCGGGAGAAGCCATTTAATTGGAGTTTCCACCCACCATCTGGCCAAGTGCGATCCTGAGAGGGACGGTGCAGTTACCAAACACTCCGTGAGGGCGACGCACTATCAGAGCAGTTTTTTCAGCTGCATAACTTTCTACATGCAACCCACAAAGCAGAGGGGATCGACAATATTCCTGACCAGTGGCTGAATGGTCCCCTAATGTTTTAAAAAAACACATTTTCACACCATTTTAATCTAAGAATCTAATTACATAGGAAAAGTCATCCTATTTATAACAAAATCAAGTTTTCCAACTATAATCTTAAATAATGTTTTTGTGGAAATAGTTGTTCAAATAAGTAGTGTCTGGATAGAAATAAGGGGACATTTTGCAGTCTCTGCTTTGTGACCATCACAATGTAGGGGGAAAATAATAAATAAATTGTCTCCTAGGTTTTTTATTTCAGGGGCTCTGGAAATAATTTCCTAAAAGTTCACCATACATAGTGTTTTTTTCTGTTAAAAATGCACAATTCTATAGATTTTCACCAAAGATTAGTTCACAGCTATCACTTTCTTGCTAAACATAAATTCTAAGTTCTCCGGCATATTAATAGTTGATATGTTTTCAATTATGATTATGAATTGTACAAACACAATAATTTTCCATAATAAGAGAAGGTCAGATCCAAATTTGGAAGTACTCTATCCACTTGTCTCAGCCATAGGTGAGTTGCAATAAATATTTTCCCCACACAAAGATCACTTTTTTTTTGGATGCAGAAATAGCTGCTTAAGTTTTAATTGGGAAAATATTAATAAACCACAGTGATTTCTTTAGTTTTCTGAAAAAAAGTTAAAGGTATTTGCAGAGAGCCTGGAACATTCTGCTTAAAACACACATATATAGAAGGACAATTGCATATGGGGAAAAGGCTATTAGAGTGAGAAGAAATTAATCAAAGTACACAAAAACATGTAAAAGCACATGAACTTAAAGAAAACAAAGAAAAGGGGACATTTTGCAGTTTCTGCTTTGTGACCATCACAATGTAGGGGGGAAATAGTAAATAAATTGTCTCCTAGGTTTATTTCAGTGGCTCTGGAAATAATTTCCTAAAAGTTCACCATACATAGCATTTTTTCTGTTAAAAATGCACAGTTCTGTAGATTTTCACACCAAAGACTAGTTCACAGCTATCACTTTCTTTTTTTTTTTTTTTTTTTTTTTTTTTTTTTTTTTTTTTTTTTTTTTTTTTTTTTAGGTTTTTTGAGACAGGGTCTCACTTTTGTGGTTCAGGCTGGCCCTGAGGTCAGCCTCAAACTCACATCACAATCCTCCTGCCTCTGCCTCCCGAGTGCTGGGATTACAGGCGTGAGCCACCACGCCCGGCACTGTGGTATGTGGTACTGATTGCTGCTGGGCGTGAGTCTCCACACCCAGTATAGGTATGTGGTTACCGGGGAACTGAACCCGGGTCCTTGAGCTTGCAAAACAGGCGCCAGAACCACTGAGCTAACTCCCCGGCCCCTCACTTTCTTGCTAAATATAAATTCTAAGTTCTCCTGGCATATTAATAGTTGATATGTTTTCAATGATTACTTACTGCAATTTTCTACATGATTTCCATGGCTTCTTTCAATCAATCATCACAATAATTTTACATCTTATGTACTATTAATAAACACATTTTGGCAAAATAAAAAGAAACGCAGGTTAATAATTTTTCCACAGTCACACAACAAAATGAAATGAAGCCAGGATTAAACTATCTCTTTTAGGTTGAGTGGCACTAGCCAGCAGAGTATCCTGACTGTACATGTAGTTCTAAATCTACTGAGAACTACACTAAAATATGAAAAGTAGGCAGAATTATGTTTAAAATTAGAACTTATTTAACCCCACATATCTAAAATATTATCATACAATAAAATCTGCAGTACTTCGGTTCACAACCCTAATTCTTTCCACCACGGGCTGCAAAGTGAATTGGATGAGGAAAGAATCAAATTCCGTGGCTACGTTCAGTGCTGCTCCTTAAGGGGAAATGTGATTAGGTTCCTGTCCATTTTGACAAGATACTAATGAGATACTTTTTATCCCTTTTTTAGTACTAAGTCTTCAAAATCTAGTGTTTATTTTATACCCACAAGATATGAAGTGTGATCAAATATATATGAATGTTTAATTTTTAAAGAGATTACAGTAGAAGACACACTGTCATTAATTCCCCTGGAAACACTTCCCTCTCTCTCAAGCCCCTTCTCCCCTCCGTCCTGCCACTTTCTGCAGCAGCTCTGGAGATCTGTGGGGAGTCCTGAGCTGCGCTGCTGCGCCTGCCTCCAGTGCGCATCCGTCCGAATGTTCACCTCCCACGTCATCTCGGTTTGGGGAAAGAGTCAGATGCGGTGCTGGATCTGGCGAGTAAGGTGGATAAGGACACACTGACCGGCCTTTCCTGGGTTTTAATCATCCCTCACAAAGCCCCTCATCAAAGGGAACTTCAGAACTGCTTCAGAAAGTAGCAAAAGCGACAGGATAAGTGTATTCGAAGTGAGGGGGGCTACTGAGGGGATTAAATAAGTGATATCCTTGCAAACTTCATCTGAAGGCCAACAGGACGTCTCCTAGGGGAAGAGGGGGGATCTGTTTCCTGACCAGGGGAATAAAGATAATGTTCTCTGGGAGAAAGATGGGGGAGATTTGCCAGCAGCACCTTCGTAACATGGGGTTTTCTAAGCCTACAGCTCCGCAGCTCTGAGCCAAACCCACCGTGTACACTGTCCAACTGTGGCCCCATGGCGTCCGTGGGACTTGGAGCTCAGAGGAACCAGGGCACACATGGTTCCTGTTTATGCCACAACCGGGCAGGGGGCGCTGAAGTCTTCTGTCTCTGTCCCAGGAGTCCGGCGTCCTCTACCTTCATCAAGCCAGAAGGCAAATGTGCCAATGATGTCTCAGCCTCTCACAGTACATGCCACACTGTCTCTGGATTTTGAATAGGCATCTCCCAAAGAACAAAACTTACCTTTCTCTAGTTAGGACCAAGATCTCATCAATTTACTACTTTTGGATTAAAGTTTCTGAAGAGCAGTAGGAAACAGAAAAGCCGAACTACTTTGCCAGCCATTCCTACAACTGTGGTCGTGGCAGGTCTCCCGCGCTCCTCCCTGTCAGGGAACAGCTCGCGGCTGTGCCCATTCACCCTCCGATCAGTCAAGGGTACTGTACCTTTCCACAGCACTTGGCTTTGTCTATAATCTTCAGGGCAAACTCCTTTCCAGTAGACCTAGGAACAGTCAGAGGAAGATCACTCACAGACAGGAAATGAGAGACACCATCTTTCCTAAACTTCTCCACAGCACAGACAGGGGAGAAAAGTTTGGCGGCTTCCCAGCATCAAAGACAAGGTGGTGAGGTGCAAGGAGAGGAAGATACCCCCAAAAGAAATGAAACAAAAAACCCCAAAGCCACACTCCATGTTAACGAAATCTCCTTTTATAAATATCTGCAGCTAAATCTCTTTAACTTACATTTAAATTCTGTTGCACAGACACACAAATAGTTTGTCTCTACTTAAATTTTAAGAGTTCCCTAAGGACACAGAACAAAAGGAAAACAACAATTAAAGTGAAAAACTTTATTATCAATGCATCTTTATCACACCTGTCACATCATCCTATGATTCTAACCTACAAAGTCCTCAGACCTTCATTATCTACTTCGCAGCCCATGAACCACGGTTGGGATCTGGGGTCATGTTACACACACCTTTAGATGGACACGTCTGCATGAGGCAGTCTGCACATGAGAATCCCGATGCTATTACTTAAATTTAATCACTTTCACATAGTATGAATATGCCATAAGAGATCAGAGTGAAAAACTCGAAAATGACCATTGCGGTATTCTCGAACTACGTTAGTTCTCCTGAGTGTAGCTGCTTTGGCCAGGTACCCAGAGTATACAATAACGAGGCTGAAACTGAAGAAAAGCTTTTACTGAAATTGCTCTTCCTATGTGATAACCCCAAACCTTGACTCATACCTCTTCGGAAGTCATATTTCAGATGTTTGCTGCATCACTTAGGTGGTGATGTATGTATTGGAAACAGGTAACAGAGAACTGTGAGCTAGCTCCCTATGTACCCTGTGTATATACCTATGTATATTTCTAGAACCTTCTGGAAAATTCCTTCCCAAAGAATAAAAATTAGTCATGTAAGACTAGGTAAGGCAATGGTCTACAAAAACAAGGACAGTTAATCTGAGTCTTTTGGCTTCAATACTGTATTTACGAAAGGCCTACATTAGGCAAAAGGCACCTGATTCTGACCTTAGTCAGCAGAACCTGAGCTCTGCCAGTGAACTGTCAATGGAGAGGATGACTATGGAAATCACATGGGTTAATATTAGCACAGGCAGAGAAGGCTGCCTCACATGGTACCCGGCATGGGGACCTGGGGCAGGTGTTACAGATTATTTTCCACTAACTGACTTAATTCTTCTCAGTCCTCTCTGCCTAATGGATAAAACCTGATACCTCTCTGTCCAAATGCACATCCGACAGTGTTACATCCTACAGGCACATGTATGCTTTCTTCCAATCATACTGATTGTCGGCATGCCAGTTAATATCAAGAGTGCAGCCTTTCAGAAGAGAGAAGGACCACTGGTTGATTACATTAAGTTCCAGGGGAGAAATTACATGTATGTGAACAAATATTTGTCCTCCCACCCACTCACCTATCCACACACTCTTTGACTACTGCAAAATTGCCGTCTCCAATGACCTTGCCAACCTTGTATTTCTCAAGAAGAGTTGACGATTCAGAGCACCTGTTTCCGTTCACACCTGCAAAAAAAAAAAAAAAAAATGAAATGCAAAGTCCAAAGGAATATCATTTTATATTGATTTCTATATAAGTGCAAAATAAGATGCAGCACATGTAAGCCTATGGCAAAACTACAGAAAATCTCTCACCATACTCTTCAAATAGAATGCTCAAGTCATCAATTTCCCTTTGACCGTGTTGGCTAAAATCACAAACTAACAAAATCCTAAGAAATCCCTAAAATATCAGCTAGTATAAATGATAAACCTCAGTTAATAAAAAAAGGTCTAATTACACTTTTTCATATTCTTTTGTCAATGCTCAAGAAAGGGGAAAAGGGTAGTAATGGGCTTTAATCTTAGCGATGTTAAAGATTTGTCAAAGATTTGCTAGTAAAATTCTATTCGATTTCTTCTTTTTTCCTCTTTTTTTTTTTTTCAATGAGGTTCTGGGAATTAAACTTGGAAACTCATGCATTCTGGCAAGCATTCTACCAATTATATGCTGAGCACAGTGATGCACTCATGTAGTCCCGGCTGCTTAGGAGGCTGTGGCAAGAGGAAGACAGGATCAAGACCAGCCTAGACAATTCAGTGAGACTGTGTTTCAGGGAAAAGAAACAGGTATGAAGATGCAGCCCTGTAGTAAAGCACCCCGGGCTGACCCACGCACAAGGGCAGGTGTGATTACCACAGTGAGAGGTCTTGTGGAGGTCAGCCTCTGGCGCGGGGGACACGGGTTACGATGAATGCAGTCGTATCGCAAATGTGTACTAATACAAATACAAATTCAAAAAATATCAGATCACTTGGCACAATGACACAGATGAACAATTCTGTGATTTGAGAGCAAAGAAATGCATTTAGGAATTGTGAGCAAAGAAAAAATAAAGGAGCCCATGTCTAGAATTCAAAATTGTGACAGCCTAAAGATTAATGGCAAGAGTTTATATATTTGGAAGCGACCCCACCACCAAAGGTGGCGCTAACCCATGATGTGACCTTCCCCTGCTGAAGAAAATCACACAGATGATGTTCTTTATGAAACACTGAGCACTACCTTCAGGACTCAGGCAGCGGTCAAGGTCAGGTCCACCATTTACGTTGGAAGACGATCTGCCATGAGTAGAAATCTGCTAAAAGAGAATACTGACAGTTATTAGGTTATTTATAAATCTTTAGTTCACTAATCCTTAAATACAAAATGTTCACAAGCAAGAACATACTGAAGTAAAAACAGGAAATAGTCTCTTCTTTCTCATCTTACCTTTTTCTGTACGCAATACATCACATTAATGATTTTGTTCCTGAGGTAAATTTTTATTTCAGATTCAAACCAGACACTGTGTCACTTCCACCACAAAGGGAGGAAGTAAAGGAAGCTTTACAGCACCAGAGCTGAACTAGGCGCCTATGGTGGCAAAATAAGGCTTAGAACCCTACATAACTCTAACAGTTCCAGGATAAACACCTGGTTTTTAGGAGTTCACTCATTTTACTGCATACCGATGAAAAGTAATTAGGCAACCAAACACCATCAATATTTAATATTTTGTTCATTTTTTTTGGCACTAAAATTTGGCAATCCCCAAACCAGTAGCATTCTGAAAGAGAGTATTAAAAAGCTGGAATGTTTACTATCAAAGTGCAGCGAGGGAACTCATAGAAAGCCTAAAAGAAAATCACAGCAGCTTCTATCCATTCTCTACCTACAGCTCTCATCGTGGTTCAGGTCTTCCCAGGCTGCCTTTGTCTCTTATCAAAGGCCTCTCAGGTACTGTCAGGTCTCTCTCACCGCACACACTGTACCCAGGGAAACTTTCTCTAGGAGCAGGTGTGACTTTACCGCCAAGATCCCAAAACCGCAGTGAGTCTTTGTCCCCAAAGCCTACGGCACAGGATTCCAGCCACTGCCTACTTACTCATCTAGGATATTTCCTGTCGCTTTTTTTCCTTATACATTTTATACTCATGTAACTGTTTCCCTTTTCAAAGTTAAACTTTCAAATGTTAAAAGTAGAAAAAGTCACAGTACCCAGCGAGAGCTGTGCTCGAGAGCGGAGTGACCTCGTTCCAGCAAAGTCATCTGGCATATCACAGGATCCTAACTCAGCGTTAGTTATTGGTGCTGCTCCCGAAACACCTAGCTCAGAACCTTGAAATGACTGTGAATTACTGAAAATGGCTAGAAAAGAATTGTGCCTACCAAATCACTCCAAATTGATTCTGCCTCTAATCCAATTGCTCCTGGATTGGAAATTGTCAAAGGAATCAAAGACATGATTCAGTTGATAATCAAATTATTAGTGGAATAAACATAGGAATGTAACTTTTCTGGAAAGACAATCTCAGATGATAAGCAGGAAGCTCTTTCCCCATCACTGACCCCAAGACACACAGAGGGTGGAGGCAGAGATGGGCCAGGCTGGGAACCACAGTGGACAGCGACCTCTTCAGTCTCAGTCTCAGGCCAGAGCAAGGCAACTGCGCCCACCAGGCCCCAGCTGGCTGGGTCAGGCAGGGCTCGGGAGCAGAACTAGAGCCTCAGGACCTCAGGCGGTACGTGGTCCTGACCTCAGCCCCGGTTCCTGCTCAGCCTTTCAGCGAGCGGGTCACAGTCCCTAGCGGCACTCTTGGACGAAGTTCTGGACTGGTTTACAGCAAGCCAAGGTGGACTGTCTGATTCGGGCACTCTCTGGAAGGACGCCGCAGAAGGGGCTGAAACATGGGCTTCTTGTTCTCCCTGTGCGTCCACATGTGGACAGCCAATGCCGGGAGTGTTTGAGTTTCTGTGAACCACTGTAACTTCCCTGATGTTTATTCTCCTTCAATCCCCACTCCTGCCCTAGCCTGATTCCCAGTAATTATAAACCTAGTTTTCCTGAAATTCAGGGTGACGGAAAGCAGGAAAAGAGACCAGGAAGCAGAGGTGGTGGAGCTCTCATGGCACACGCCGTACCAGTTCTGGAGCTGGGCAGAGAGGTGCAGGGCTGGAACCCAGCGCAGAGCAAAGGCGGAGCTGGCTGTCTGGGGCAGGAAATGCCTCCACTGGGAATAGGCCCAGGGCCAGGAAACAATGGCGCTTCAGGCGACTCTCACAAAGTTTTCTACTAAAACACCAGGAAACCCAGCTTTCTTAGCAGGTAGTCACAGACACATTTTTCAAAACCCCAAATTGACTAAATTTTAAAAAAATTATTAAACCTCAAGCATTTAAAAATCCTGTATAGTTACTAGGAGTGATTTGTCCAATGTGCTCCTTTATTTGAAAATACAGCTTTCATACTCAGACGAGTTTTCTCTTTCTCTCCTCAATGTTTAGTGACCTCCACAGTAAGCACCCATGCTGTCTAAGAGGCCCTGGAGATGGACAGACAGGTGTACCACTGCCCGGAAGAAGAGCCTCACAAGGAGCCAGCAGCACACACCACAACACAGAAGATGGCCGGCCACACATACTGCAGGGAAGCTGCAGGCGGGAGCCGCGAACCTGAGCCTCTCCCCTCACATCACTCGGCTCCCACTAAGGAAGCCACCTTGCAGGAGAACAGAAAAAGCTAGGGGTGCACCAGCCTCTCCAGAAGGGCTGGCAAGGGAGCGGCACCTGCATTAAACACCAGGCAGAGTGTTCTCAGCGCCTGACCTCTCGGAGACACCAGCAGAGAAAGCAGGCACCATCTAGGTCTTCACTAAATCCTCAGTCTCCTTTGTGAAACCTTCTGTGTCCCTGCCCAGAGCCAACAGTTACACCTTCTGACTGATGTGAGAATTAAATTAGGGCCACAGATCAAATATTGCGCTTATAATGAAACCTAGCCCTTCTCTATTGTCTACATCATTCAATTTTTGTTAACATCTCTTCAGTGCTGATAAGCACTCTGGGGAAATGGAGGCAGCACAAAGGAAGCACCAGGCACCCAGCAGGCTGCCGGGAAAGACCAAACCCGGCTGTGCTGAGGGTGGGGGAGGGGACGGAGTCCCTGTGACACTTGTCAGGCAGGCCGCACAGGTGAGCTGGGGGACAGAAGAGATGGAGTGCGCCAGGACCTGCTGCCGACAGCGCCACCTATGTGCTCTGGGAGCTAAGGGTCCTTTTTCTCCTTTGCTGGTTTTCTTGTTCTATTTTTGATGAGATGCAGGCAGTACATACTGCTCACATCGTGGTGGGCGTGTCCCAGTTCCCCCTGCACCTCTCCTCTCCCCTCCCCACCTCCATCCCTGACCCGGCCCACGGCAGACAGGTCTACCGCCTCTCCCACGTCCTCTTAGCGCTTCCTTCGCTCACTAGCCATCAGCCTGCGCTTCCATGAGAAACCATGTCATCCTTTAGTGCAGGGGTTGCGATTTCCTTCAGCTCACGTCATGGTCTCGAGGTGCATCAGTTCCCCACAAATGCTCAAGCTTAGGCGGCGGCTCCACACGCGTGTGGAAGCAAAGCAGGCAAATGCTCGGCCACGATGTCAGGTCTACACGGTGGGAAAGCAGCAGGAAGGCTGTATAGTGTGACTGGCGCCTAGCACACTGGAAAGGGCCCATCACTGGCGGGGCACATGGGGATGCCACCCGGCTTCCTCTGCTCACCCTGGGTGTGTGTCAGCCTCCTACACCCCATTTCTTTGATTAGCGAATTACCGCAATTTCTGCAGGAATCAAGTTGAGAATGTAAAGGAGTACAACAAAGATGTGAAGTTCTGTTCAGAAACAGGCACCTCAAGAAAAGTAGCAAAAGTAGTTACTGAATGAATTCAAGCATATTATTCCTAAAGACCAGAGAGGCACATGCCTATAATCCCACCGCTTGGGAGGCTGAGGCAGAAGGACTGCAAGTTTGAGTCCCACCTGGGCAACTTATCCAGACTGTCTCAAAATAAAATATAAATCAGGGCTGAGGATGGACTGGGATTCAGTCTCTAGTACTACAGGGTGGGACGAGGCTGTATTATTGTAGAATACTAGAAACCATTTCATTGTGATTTTTTTAATTTAAAAAAAATGAGCAGAACCTAGGAGACATTTGTGTATAGTGAGTGGATTTCCGTGAATGCATTTTGGGAAATGGCATCGGAACTGAATTGGCAAGGGACAGAAAGTGGTATTTTAGGCTTTGTTAGTCATATGCTTTCTGCTACAGCTATTGCTACAAATATTCAAGTTGCTACTGAAGCAGACACGGAATGCATGTAAACAAATGAGTGTGGCTGTGTTTCAATAAAATTTTATTCAGTCCAAGAGACCAAATTTGGCGAGCAGGAAAACTAGACTGCCAGAACTTTCTC
>PVIR01035684.1:0-16275 GCA_004026965.1 Petromus typicus | reverse complement strand
AAAAAAAAAAAACACCTACTAATATGAGGACTCAAACTTTAGTACCATACCTCCTTAAAGTAGAGAGAAACCAATTATTTATAAAACTGGCTGCACCAAAAGTAACAAACACTCCCATAGGTCAGAGGTAGCCAAATGAAATTAATGCCTTTCATTATTTATGTGTTATTAACATCTGTGAATGTAACTATAAAAGTAATCTACAAGTCAGCAAATAGTCTACAGCAAAGATGCTGCAGAAGAAAAGGTAAACAGCATCAGTTGTTAGACACCTAGGCAAGTCATCATTAAGTAAACCCCAGAGTTCTCTTTCGCCATCCAGCTACCTCGTTAACTTTACAGCATGTCAAAAATTCTTTGCACTGAATTATCTGGACTACTCAGTGCAGTGAACCCCTGTGAAATAAATAAACAGAGCCCGCTGAGTTCTATTCCCGCCACTGCCCCCCCAAAACTAAACTGGGCTCTGGCTTCCCTAAAAGTGAACAAAGTTTACGCATTTTTCTCCCAATTCACCTTGCATCCCCCTCTAGGGAGAGAAGATACATTTCAGTACTAATATTCACTAACCAAGTTGTCGTGAATGTCTACAATGATAGGTTCTATTCTATGATCTTTCCGTGTGGTTAGCTCTGAGATTTCCTCACTTTACAAATGAGAAAACTGAGGCAGAGCAGAATATAATTCTAGAACTATGAAGTCAACAGTACTAAAATGGAGCCTCTAATTAAAGACACCTAGCTGGACATAGTGGCCTACACCTGTAATCTCAGCACTTAGAAGGCTGACGCAGGAGTTGTGAATTTTAAGTCAGTTAAAAACACTTAAGAAGGGCTGGGGATTTAGCTCAGTGGTTCTGGCGCCTGTCTTGCAAGTGGCAAGGGCCTGGATTCGATCCCCAGTAACACATACAATACTGAGCGTGGAGACTCACGCCCAGCAGCAATCAGGACCACATACCACAGTGCTGGATGTGGTGGCTCACGCCTGTAATCCCAGCACTCGGGAGGCAGAGGCCAGAGGATCGCTGTGATGTGAGTTGGAGGCTGAGCTCAGGGCCAGCCTGAACTACAAAGTGAGACCATGTCTCAAAAAAAAAAAAAAAAAAATGTAAGAAGCATCACAAACCAGATACAATGATGCAGACCTACACCCAAGAAGCTGAGGCACAAGGATCCAGTTACAAGCTGCACAGTGAGTTCCTGCCATCCCTGCCCCACCTTGCTATCTGAAGTCTTACACTTTTTTAATTACTACAATTATCCTTAGTGTATCCATTTTTCTTGCTCAATGCTTACCCAGACCTCCTGGGGGCATTAGTACAAGTCTTAATATTCATCCCAAAGGGCACAGCCCAAACCTGCACACCACTCAACTGCCGGCTTCATTTCACCATCCAGCAGATTTCATGAGGACTGCTGGTACGCCTCAGTTAAAGCTTTTTAAAAAAATACATGTATGGTCAGCAAACCTGTATTTAGCAGGGAAGTGTGTCTGGATCTTTTAAAATACGGCCCCATTTTTTATAATTATCCATCTAGTTCCCACAGTTATGGAAGGGCTTCTGCAAACTAGAAATGTTGAACTATGTAAAAGTTACATTAGGGGGCCAGGGATTTAGCTCAGTTCTTCCAGTGCTTAAGCACTAAGTCCTGGGTTCAACAACCCCCCCCCGAAAAAAAAGTTACATCCAAAAGAGAAGGTGAGCAAGCTCCGAAGAACTAAAAGGCACACACGCTCTCCACTCCCAGGTCCCTCACCCTCCAAAATTCAAACAGAAACCCCAAACTTCACAAGATATCAAAGCTATGAAGAAGGACTGACCCATCCACTTCACTCCTCTCTAAAGGTACTTTTCTGCCCCACTCAAACCCCTCGTTGACACAACAGCCCTTACAGACCCAATATATGCAATATACCTTTCCTCGTAACAAAGTCCCAATAATTGAACATCAATTTGCAAACATATAATTACCAAAATTAGTAACTTTACTGCATCCATAAACTATACGGAAAACTGTTTATGGACAAATTACAACTGGCTGATTTTTATGCCTTCTCATCATTAAAAATCGAATGTGGTGGTGTCACATCCCTGTACTCTCACCACTGGGGAAGCTAAGCCTGAAAGATCACCACAAGTGAGGCCAGCCTGGGCTCCATAGTGAGGACTGGTTTCAAAAACGAGATGAAAGGGAAAAAAAAAAAAAAAACAACAAAAAACTAAACTAGGCGTGGTAGATTGCACAAGCTTGCAATCCCAGCATCCTAGGTTTAGGGTTTAGCAGTCTGGACAACTTAATGATGTAATGAAACTTTGTCTCTACATTTTAAAAAACAAGACAGCGCAGTATGAAGAACTTGGGTTCAATAAGCAGAAGAAAAGGGAAAGAAGGAAAACTGAGGGGCTGGTGTAGGCAGCATACATCTGCCCGCCCGCCCAGCACTAGGGAACTGACAGGACACGCTGGGCTCCAAGGAGAGTTCACGGCCAGCCTGGACTACACTGCAAGGCCCAGTCTCAAAACACCAAAAAGGACAAATAAATAACACCAAGATGAGGGCTCTAGCCCAGAGACAGAATGCTCGTCCAGCACACAGGAGAGCCTGGTCTATCTCCACAGCTGCATAGAGGAGGAGGAAGGAGAAAACAACTTACATCTACTTGGAACTAGTTAAAAATGAACCTTACAAAAATCCAAATAATGGGACAGGGATTGAGCTCAGTGGTTCCGGCCTGACTTGCAAGTGAAAGGGCACAGATTCATCCCTAGTAACCACATTCAACAATGCTGGGTGTGGAGACTCACACCCAGCAGCAATCAGTACCACATACCACAGTGCGGGGCGTGGTGGCTCACGTTTGTAATCCCAGCACTCCCAGCACTCGGGAGGCAGAGGCAGGAGGATTGCTGTGAGGTCAAGCCTGAGCTCAGGACCAGCCTGAACTACAAAGTGAGACCCTGTCTCAAGAAAAAAAAAATAGATAAAATAAAAACATTTCTTAAAAATAAACTTTAACATTGAAAACACATTAGCTTAGTATTAACCTACTACGACACTTTGAAAAGCCCCGGGGCAGGGAACATTTCCTGGTCCTCTCCACTCTGCTCCAGTGCAACTGTAAGCCAACCACAGGGATCCACAGCAGGAAAGAGACAAGTGGCATTTGAGAGACAAAGGGTTATTTTAGAGTATGGCTTTAAGTCAGTTTCAGCTGTAAATAAAAAGCACTAGGTTGTGTAGAGGAATAATTTAGTACTGAGCAAGTAGGAGGTCACATCAGCAGGCTCTTTCAAGTCATAATGCCAGAAAAGTTAAAAAAAAAAAAAACGCTGGAGTGGTGGCAAACGCAGCACTTGGGAGGCTGAGATAGGAGGCTCTTCACCAGTCTGAAGCTGGTCTTGGAAACATGAGTTGGAGGCCAAGTTGGATTATACAGTCTCACTTTGTCTCAAAAAACACAAAGGAGCACTTGGGAGGCAGAGGCAGGAGGATTGCTGCGATGTGAGTTGGAGGCTGAGCTCAGGGCCAGCCTGAACCACAAAGCAAGACCCTGTCTCAAAAAAAAAAAAAAACCACAAAGGAGGCCAAGTGTGGTGGTGAAGTCAACACTCCCAACACTAGGGGGGCAGAGGCAGGAGGATCGGAGGGCAGCTTGGGGTACAGGTGAGTTCAGGGCCAGTCTGAACTACAGGGCGAGATCCAGTCTCAAAAACAAAAACAGAAAAGCTGGATGTGATGGCTCATGCCTGTAATCCCAGCACTCTCAGGATGCAGAGGCAGGGGGATCATCACTTAGACCCTGTCTCAAAAAACTACAAGAAAAACAAAACCACACACAAACAAAAAACAATCCTTGTAAGGTCAAAAAGAAAAACAAGAACACCGTAGGATGCCTCCGATGATATCTTGTTACTTTAGGCAACTCTATCCAATTCTTTAGCAAATGTTTCTCAAAATGTTTCTCATGCTCTTCCAAAGCAAGGGTCAGTCTAGGCTACACAGTAGGACAAAAATCAGAAAAAGAAGTGGCAACGACAAAATTAAAAAAGGGGCAAAGACAGCTTTGTGAAACAGACCTTTAACTCTTTTATTAATGCTACAGGGGCGAGGGAGAGGAATGCTAGAGTGAATTGGCCTCCGTGCAAAATATACCTGTTTCTCCCTAAGTATCACAAAGAATGACACCAAAATAGTTCTGTATTTGGCGAGATAAATAAACTTTGCTTTATATGAGAATTAGATGGGAGAGCCAGGGCTTTGGCTCAGTGGTTCAGATGCCTGCCCAGCAAGCACAAGGTCCAGAGTTCAAACCCTTGTACCAAGAAAACCAACTTCACTATCTTGCACATTCTCAATTAGTTTTAAATAAAGACAAAAATTTTGCAGGTGTGGTGGCACATGCCTGTATAATCCTAGCACTTGAGAGGCTGAGGCAGGAGGACTGCCACTCAGAGGACAGCCTGAACTACACAGAAACCTAAATGAATAGGTTTGCTCAAAATTTTGTCATTAGAAAAATTACATCATTTAGCAATGTTTTAGAAAACACATTAGCCTCCTAAAATCTGAAGTGTCTCTAAAAACGCTACTTATAGCCACGCCTGGTGGCTTCATGCCTGTAATCTCAAAATGAAGACAGGCAGAAAAGCAGGAAGATGGCGGAAAATTCGAGGCAAAGACTGTTGCCTGTTTACAAGCAGGGAGTCGAGGCAGGCCAGTCTGAACTACAAAGTAAAACCTTGACTCAAAAACTAAAAAATAATAATAAAAAATTAAAGTGCTAGTTATAAATAACATATGGAAGAGAGAGATGGAGTAGAAAAGTAAATTTTACCCAATTTGTTTATCCTGGATACAATAACTTTTAATTCCAAGAAGAGGTCAATCTTCAAGATGTAACTCTTTAATGAGACAGTAAAACTTATTAGTCAAAGATGAAGTCTATAAAGGTCCATTTCATCTTCAAAAATGCCTTCAGTTTCTCAAAACACACACTTCTACACATGTAAAAATTTAAATCTTGTAGAAAACTACCAAGTCTATACACATACAATCTCAAAACCAAGTCTATAGATTATCTCTTTAGGAAGAATTCAAGGACCGGGGATTGAGCTCAGTGGTTCCAGCGGCTGTCTTGCAAGTGCAAGGGCCTGGGTTCGATCCCATAACCACATAACAATACTGGGCGTGGAGACTCACCCCAGCAGCAATCAGTACCGTACCACAATGCCAGGTGAGGTGGCTCATGCCTGTAATCCCAGCACTCGGGAGGCAGAGGCAGGAGGATTGCTGTGATGTGAGTTGAAGGCTGAGCTCCGGGCCAGCCTGAACTACAAAAGCGAGACCCTGTCTCAAAAACCAACAAACAAACAAACAAACACTGAGCACTTCTCCGCATGATTGTTTTTGGACTTTTTGTTTTAATTTTTGGATACAGGGTCATGCTTTAAGTTCAAGCAGATCCTGAACTCACTAGGTACCCCCATACTGGCCTAGAACTCAAAGCAATTCTTTGGCCTCAGCCTCCCAAGTGCTGGGACTACAATCTGTGCCGCCGCCGCCCCCCCCCCGCCAAGTTTTATCAGGTACGTTTTGTTTTGTTTTGTTTTTTGAGACAGGGTCTCGCTTTTGTGGTTCAGGCTGGCCCTGAACTCAGCCTCAAACTCATCACAGCAATCCTCCTGGCTCTGCCTCGACTGCTGGGATTTACAGGCATTTACAGGCGTGAGGCACCATAACCGGCACTGTGGTATGTGGTACTGGTTGCTGCTGGGCATGAGTCTCCATGCCCAGTATTGTATGTGGTTACCGGGGAATCGAACCTGGGTCCTTGCGCTTCCAAGACAGGCGCCAGAACCACTGAGCTAAATCCCTGGCCCCTTATCTGGTACTTTCTAAACAGACTTGTACTGAAAGCTAGAGCAGCCTATCTGATCATTCCAACATACAGAAAATTGTTTTCTAGCCAATTGGTGAGATAAACACATGGAAATAACATTATAAACTGGGCGTGGTGGGTCATGCCTGTTAATAAAGGCACTCAGGAAGCAGAGCAAGGAGGACTGCAGTGAGTTTAAGGCCAGCCTGAGCTACAAAGTAAGTTCAAAGCCAGCCTGAACTACATAGTGAGACTTTGTCTCAAAAAACAAAAAAAGACAAAAAAGTCAAAGAGCATTATGTTAATCCACTTTTAATTCATTTTAACTTTCTCCTCAAGAACAAAGCAAAAACCTTTGACATAATTTTTTTTATTAGTTTTTTGACACAGGGTCTCCCAGAGTAGATACCAAGCTGGTCTTGAACTTAGTATGTAGCCTAATCTGTTCTATGGCTTGTGCTTGCCTCAGCCTCGGTAGCATTGATATTACAGAGGCAAGGGTCACCATGCCCAGCTGGCATAAACATGTATGAATCAATGAGATCCCAACGAAATACTCTTTTTTGTAGAAATTCAGAGTTTACCATAAATTTCACCAGCAATACCTATCTCAGGTCACCTGTAGAAATGGTGCAACAAGGTGTCGCAAAGTGGGTTTTTATACTACTCCTTTAAAAATAAAACCTTGATGTGGTATAAAGTGAGACAACACTGCTTTGTGTAAATAACTCTAGTATAGATTTTATAATCTGTACAAGAGAATACATGTAGTAATGTAGAAACGAACATGCATACATTGGGTACATGCACACTGGGAAAAGGGCAGATTCTGGGAAATGCGGCATAAAATGCAAATAGTGCTGAAAACACATATGTTCTGCTGCTTAGTGGCTTACTCAATTTAAGACCAGACAGGAATTCATATAACATCAATTATATTTAGATAGCAAACCACCTTGCTCAAAGTCGTTCGGGGCCAGTTGGGATTGGGTTTCCTGGGAGAAGGGAGGACTTGATATTCAGGGTCAAGTCGGGTTGGATTTCTCCAAGCCTTTTCAGGAAGCATTTTTAAAGCCCAACTGCAAGGACTGAATATACCCCATTTCAGTCCAAAGGGATTCGCAAAATCCAGCCCCTAGGACCGCCCCAACCAGGAGCTACTAAACTGGAAACTACTCCCGCCGTCCTCCCTCGGGAGGACAAGGTTTCCCTTGACTCGAGATCACAAGATGTCACCCCTTACACACACACACACACACACACACACACACACACACACACACACGGGAAAAGCCCTTCCTGGGACCAGGGCACGTTCAAATTCTGCTGGACTATCTGCCGTTTACAGAATTCTCTCTTCAACTCTTAAACACAGAACAGTCACACGCCGGTGTGCACTCCCAACTGGGCACGGTGGCACACACCTGTAGTCACAACTCCCCGAGGCTGAAGCAGGAGGATCACCACAAATTCCAAACCAGCCTGGGCTACAAAGTGAGTCCAACTACGGAGCAAGCTGCAGTTTAAAAAGATGTTCACTCCTAGTGTCACCTTCCAGGTAGCAAAGGTCTCTCATTCTATGCAGCCAAATAAAATAATGTTAATAACTATAATGGTGACATAGAAGGGAACTCAGTAACAACCAGCATGCTCCAAGTCCCTCACTTAACTCCTCTAACCTAGAAAAAAGACTCCTCCCTTCTCAAGACCTGAGCAGTCAACAGCAGCTGCAGGAGAGGAGATGGCCAGACCAGGCTCCCCTAGAGCCCTCTCCCCTGCAGCTGAGGCCGGACCCCCAGGAGCCACACTTCATCACGCCTCCTCCTTCCACGCACAGCTGAATCTCAGTGGCCACCTGAGCCGCACCTACTGAAAATTCAACCCAGGTTTTGTAGATGAATCAAATCCAAAACCCAACTGCCTTCGTTTAGATTTTCATGTTATAATGATGTTTTCAGTACTCACATTGTCCCTGGCTTGCCAATCCCAGGGAGCTGCTTCCCCAAGGTTGCTGAAGGAAAGCAGCCTTCTAGGTGTCAAGAGACAAGGCAGATCTAGGCCAAGCTCAGGAGGCATCAGTCACGAAAAGGAATGGGCGCCCCGAATTGAGCAGACGGTAAAGGTTGGGTCAGTTAGAACACAGTAAACAGCAGGATGAGGCATTGCGTCTATCATCCTCCAAAGCGCCCGGGGCTCCTTCCCAGCCCAAGCGGGTGACTTAACAGTGTTCTGAAACTTTGTGATCACTTCCAAAGTACAGGAGCTAAGGGTGGCAACGGAACACTGATTCGTCACTTTTAAACTCAAAGGAATTAATATCCAACAATTTCCACCTTCTCTTGTGTATTGAAAACTAAAGAGAGGAACTAGAAAGGTGTTCAGAGTTTTTAAAGAGCATTCATTTTTACTCATCTAACATTTTAAAAACAACTTCAACCTAGCACCACACGTTAAAAAATGACTTTGCTCTCTACCTTTGCAAGACTGTTAATAATTTAGTGATTACACTTTCTACAAGTCTAGCAAGGCTAAGCACCCAAGTTTTGACTCAAGGGAATATAAATTCTACCACAGAAATTCAAGGCTCCTCCCAGGAGGTAAATAAATTATCCGGTATAGAGGGAGCCTATTCCCCTCCCCCCACCCTCCATTTGATCCTAATCTACAAGTGAATTGGCTCCATCTTTTCAGTTCCTGGGATTTTCCTACCAGTAACGAAAGAACGTAGTAGAAAGTCACTCGTAATTGTGATCCAACTCAAAAAAGACTTCAAACGTAGCCTTCACCCCTGGTTCACTTCTAGAAGGAACCTTTACAAAATAAGCACCCACAAATAGATTAGAATTTCACTTTTTTCCCAGTAGAAGTCAGCTCTTAACTGCCTCCTCCCCAAACACCTAGTTAGTAATGAAAAAAGCTGGCACAGCAACGAGCTTCCTGCTCGATACGACTGATCCACGGCCACTCGGACTTTTAAAAAGCCGCAGCCATGTCCTGCTCTCCCTCAAGGCAAGGTCACAACGACCACACTCACCTAATCTCAACAACCTATGAGCAGATCTCTTAAATTAACGTCCTTTTCACTTCGTCCTGGTTTTCAAAACTCTTGGTTCCTGTGTTCAGAGTTCGCGGAAGTACTTCAATGTACTGGTCCGATACCAAAATGGAGAGGAGGAAAGTCACGTGTTGTTAAAGTTTTACTCGACAGGTCAGCAAAATCAAGCCACAGGACTGCGTACGGCCTGTGATTCTGCCCATCTAGGTCCAAAGCTGCAGGTTACCTGCCCCAGTGATCAAAGTGAGATACTTCCCAACCAGGTAAACAGGCAAAGCAGCGCAAGACTGCCATCAGGGTAAAATCAACTGGTAAGGTGCCCGCGATTCTACCTCACCATGCAGCCACAGGCCCACAAGGCCGAATGTTAACTCTCCCCAGGATCGCTCCGAGGCCAGAATGTGCTTTTCACAAGGGCTTGATTCGCAACACGCTTTTCGCAAGTGCTTGATCCGCTTCAGAACTGATACGGCCAAGACGCCTCCGATCTCAAAGATCCAGGAAGTTCCCTTAGGAAAGAGATTACCACTGCCAAGCTGTCCAAGCGACGAGAGAAAAACCCAGTCTTCTTCTCCGCGGCGGCGCACGTGTAAACAGTCGACACGGGCACATGCAGTACACAACTCACGTCCACTCAGTCGCCCTCCTCTTCCTAGTTCGTTCCAGAGCAACAATGGACATACAAAACGTGAAAATGAAGGCCAGTGAGGCCTCCCGCAGGCCCATCCAAGGAATCTACGACTATATAAACACTCGTCTCTCCTTGGCTCATGCCTAAGTAGATAAAACAGCTGCCACGTTTTGCCACCAAGAAAAAAGTATAACACGGGAGGGCACCTCGCGACACACACAGAAAACAGGTCTCTGACATGCTTTCTAGGTCCTGAACTACCATGTACTGACAATTGCCGAATGGCCCTAATAAAGCCAACCTGAAACGCCTAAGGCCCGGTCCCTTCCAGGTCGAGATAACCCTCTAGCGTCCGCATGCACGCACGCGGTTATGGGCAGACACGCGCGCGCACAGTCACACCACCCACAGGCGCAGCCCACACTCACCTCGTCGTCGTGCTGCTGGCAGAAGCCGAGGCGCTCCGGGAACACCGAGAGTATGGAGAATGGCGCGCCGGGGAAGGCCGGCCCGAGCCCGAGCTGCTGCGCCGCGGCGGCCGCGGCTGCGGCCGCGGGACCCGGCGGGCCGCGCTCAATGTAGTGGTCTTTGGTGAGGCGCACGCGCTGGTGCGCGCGGACGCAATTGTCGCACAGGTGTTCCTGGCAGTCGAGGCAGCGCGAGGAGGCCGCGTTGCCCTCATCACACGAGCTGCAGCCGTGGGGCCGGCGCAGGAGCAGCGCCGACGGGGAGGCGGCTGGGCCTCCAGGCGCGGAACGAGAGGGCGCGGGCGGCGGGGGCGCTGGCGGCAGCGGCGGCGCGGAGGCAGACGCACGCGGGTGCGCGTGGTGCGCGTGGTGCCGATGATTGCTGTGGCCGCCCGCGCCCGCTGGGGCGCCGGCGCGTCCGTTCTTGGGCGGCGGCTCGTCGGCAGTGGCCACCACGGCATCAAGCAGGTTACTGAGCAGGAAGGCGGACGAAGGCAGCGCGTCCATGCCCGCCGCCTCGGCCAGCACCACTTTCTGGTCACACACTGGGCAGCGTAGCTTGAGCGGCTCTCCCGGAGCGCCGCCGCCCGCCGCAGGCAGTCGGTGCGCCTCGAGGCAAGGGCGGCAGAAGGCGTGTAGACAGGGCAGGACGTGCAGGCGGCGCGCCGCCCCGGGGCCCCCGCCGCCACCCCCGGACGACGTGGATGTCTGCGAGGACGAGGACGACGCCGACGAGTTGGAGGAGAGCGGCGCCGGGGAGCCGCACATCTCCTTGCAAAGCAGGCAGATCTGGAAGTCGGTCTCGGGGAAAGAAGCCATTTGCAGCCCGGCCCAGAGGAGGGAGGAGACCAGAGAGGAGGAGGAGGAGAAAGAGCGGACGAAGTGGGTGGGGGAGCCACCGACTCACTCAGAAAAATTCATCGATTAGGCCTGTGATCCGGGAGTAGACACCAGAGAGACGCAGGTTTCTCGGCCTCACCACGTCCGGCCCGCGCGTTGCCAGCCCCAACACAGCGGGCATTAAATGCCACCCTCCAGAGGCGATAGACTCCTCCCGGAGGACGTGGGGGGCCGAGTGTTTTCCGAAGCCGGAACAAGCCCCGACACGCGAGGGGCGAGCTGGGGCTTGGGAGGTCAGCGTGCTCCCTCGAGCAGCTGGGGCTTCGCTTCGCGCTAACCGAGGAGTCGCCAAATGGAGAGTCCGTTGTGCAAGCCCAGTTCCGGCGACAGCAGAATTTGGTTCGACGAGTATTTGGTGCTTTGCTTTCCTTTAAACGGATTTAGTCTCTTGAAAAGGGAAGGCGCCCCAAACTCGTAAAAGCGGGAGCAGCGCGTCGCCAAGTCGGTGTCCCCCCGCGCGACGCCGGCCGCCCCACCGCATGACGCGGCGGCCAGGGGCTCCTGGGTGGCCCGGCGTGCAGCGCTTGGAGCTCGCGCACAGCCAGGCGCAGCCTCTCCTGCAGGGCGGTGGGCCCAGCGCAGCTGCACCTCGTGCGGTCCGGCGGCAGCCGCGCGCGTGCAGTACGCACGCGCGTCCCACGCGCTTCGAGTCTCCCGCGCGCCCGCAAAGCCAGGCCGCGGCTGCCGCGCTAACACGCACGCGCGCCCCACGCGGCCCCCCGGGCCCTCGTGCCTCCGCCTAGCCCGGCCGGGCCTGGGCGCCTCGCGAGCGCTCCTAGGTCTCCGGCTTAGTCGCGGTGCAGCGCGGGGCCGCAGGTCCCAGAGGGCCACCCTGAATTATTCATCTGCAGGAAGATATTAGATGTACTCGCTGTCCGCTCTGCGCGGGCCGTCGTGCAATGCTATCCGACCTCCGCGCGCGCTCCGCGCCCCTCCTCCTCCTCACGTCCGTCCTCACTGAAACCTTGGCAGCGGAGGGGGATCACATTTCCTTTGTCATCGGGCCATTTCGCCCTCGCCTTGGTCCCCCCTCCGATCCCGAGCCTCGGGGACGGAGCCTCCTCCCGAGCGTGCTGGAATCAGTGGAACCGGCAACGGACCCGCGCGGCGCGTTTGGGAGCCGCGTGGCTAACACCGCTGGCTCCCGCCTGCATCATCTTCTTTCTGAAACGAGTAGCGGAGCGGACGCGGGTGGCCCAGGCTGCGCTGCGCCTACTGGGCTTTGCTCTCGCGGTGCCCCGGCCTCCTGGGGCTTTGCACAACTCCTCCAGCTCAGGATGCCTGCGTGTGCGCGCGTGCGCGCGCGACCGACCCCTCTTTCTCTGCTTTGCCGCCTCTTCCTCCTCCTCTCCTCCTCTCAGTACGCTGGTTATTGGGACTGATCGGAATTCGGAATCCTTTTAATCTCCAAAGGAGCAAACTCACTTCCGCCCGAGTGCTGGGAGGGGGCTGGGAGAGGGGAGGTAGGGGAGGGGGTTCCAGGCAAACAGGAAACATTAGCCCTCTAGGCTTGGCCCGCTTTTGTGTGCTCCCTCCCTCCTCCCACCGACCTCCTCCCTTCTCCTGCGGCTGGGGAGATGAACGCCCCCGAGCTTCAGTGTGACGACCTTTGAAACCTTCAGAGCAGGAGCAGAGAGTGACTCTTCCGTTTATTTAAAAAAGAAAAGAAAAGACTTCATTCTCAATCCCTGGCTCCGCGGAGGCTGATATCCACTGCCCTGGACCTCTGAGTTTTCCCCCTACACCCACCCCCCGCGTTTTCTTAAAGGCTCTTCATATCTGTGATCAACACCAAAACATCACACAGTTGGCACGGTTGGATCCCAAGAATTAAACGAATCTGAATTCTGCTCGGTGGAGGGGCCAGTTCCCTTTGGAGTTTTAACGCGGGAGGAGGGGGCACGAGACAGCTGTTCAGGGGAGGCGACCGGGTGACGGCCCCACAGCCATCTGGGTGGTGCCTGAGGCTGTTGGACAGTTCGGAGAGAGGAACTTGCGTGACCTCAGAAAGAGGCTGACTTGGAAGGGCCAACAGGGCCACTTACCAGGATTTAGGGGGTATCTGCCCTGGAGGCCAACGGGCAGAACAGTTGTCCTGGTCTTAACACTGCCTCGCTGAGGGACATTTTGGTCCTATTTTAAGGGGTACAAGCAACGACCTGGATTAATTCTCAAAACCTTAAGTTGAAAGACGCCAAACACAAAAGGGTTCCGTTGCAGGATTCCATTTATCATTTATGTAAGGAAAATTTTTGCATAGGCAAAACCAAACCGGTGAGATAAGGAAAGTACCCTTGGGAAGAGGAATATTGCCTGGGAAAAGGTATGGAGAGTGGGTAATGAAGTAAAAATATATTTGTGCATACATTTGTCAAAATTTCTGAATGCCTCTTAAGATATGTGTGGAATTTCAGCATGCAGATTTTATCAGTGAAGAAGAAATAATCATTTTAAAGCTGGGTTTCTAACGCCAGTAACCATGCTTGGATCCTAGTGATGTGAAAGAATACGCATACACCAGATTTTCCTCATCCGAATGAATCCAGGAAGATCAAAGAGCTGTTAAATCCACCCTACTGGACCTGTGTGCTGGAGTACTAGGTGGGGCCCGATGCCCCGTGAGAGGAGAGCTCCCCAGGCTGAGGACAGCCTCGGTCCCTGGAAGGAAGGTCCAGGTCCTCGTCTGCTCTTCACCACCCAGACAAGGAAAGCATCATCAGGCATCTTCCGAGAACTGTGAGCAATGAAAAGCTGTGGACCCACCAAAATCAAAGCTGCTCCTCTGCCCAATGAAATGAACTTTATATAACTTAAAAATTAGAGGTAGCTGGGGCCGGGGAATTTAGTTCAGTGGTTCTGGCACCTGTCTTGCAAGCGCAAGGGTCCGGTTCGATCCCCACCACCACCACCACCACCACATAACAACACTGGGTGTGGTGGCTCACGCCTGTAATCCCAGCACTCAGGAGGCAGAGGCAGGAGGATTGCTATGATATGAGTTTGAGGCTGAGCTCAGGGCCAGCCTGAACTACAAAGCGAGACCCTGTCTCAAAAAAAAAAAAAAAAATCAGAGGGGCTGGGCTAGGAATTTAGCCCAGTGGCACCGTGCCTGCCTTGGAAGCGCAAAGTGGTGAGTTTAATCCCTGGTACCGGGAAAAAAATAGGAGCTGAGAGCCAAGTGTAGCGATGACTCACCTGTAGTCCTAGCACTCAGGAGGTTGAGGCTGGAGGATTCCGAGGCTGGAGGATTCCAAGTTCAAAGTCAGCCTGAACTACCTTAGGAGATCTTGTCTCCAAACAACAAAACTTAAGGAATACAGCTGTAACTGAGTAGAAGAGTCCATACATCCATGAGGCATGGACTTCTGATAAAAATCAGAAGCTTCTTGTCGCGTCATTTACTGTCCATGTTTCTTTCATAGTTGTAACCTGCATGTGAACAACACACAGCTCTACACCCACCTATAATTTTCTGCCACTCTCACCCTACTCGAGGCATTTGAGTGCCTTTGGTTTTAGTACTATTTTCCCTTTCTTTGATTGCTTTTAATTCATTTTTAAAAGGAAAACAGACGGAAAAGAGAATTAATTGCTAGAAGGAAGACGGCCCCACAATGCAGCCCTGACCAGCTGTGTCCCTTTTGATTTGGCGCCAAAAAAAAAAAAAAAAAAAAGAAATGATGTAACCAAGGATTTAAGCTCAGTGGTTCTGGCGCCTGTCTTGCAAGATCAAAGACCCTGGTTCGATCCCCAGTAACCACATACAATGCTGGGTGTGGAGACTCACCCCAGCAGCCATCAGCACCACACACCACAGTGCCGGGTGTGGTGGCTCACGCCTGTAATCCCAGCACTTGGGAGGCAGAGGCAGGAGGATTGCTGTGATGTGAGTTGGAGGCTGAGCTCAGGGCCTGCCTGAACTACAAAGCGAGACCCTGTTTCCAAAAACCTAAAAAAAAAAAGAGAAGATAGGGATGAACCTAACAGTCCTCCTGACCCTTAGACTCAAAACATCCTGATAGCTGAGGTGAAGCCAACAGAGCCATCATGGAGGAGCAGGAAGGCTGCAAATTCAGAAAGAGGAATCGGCCTGACAGCGGTTGGTGGGTTGATTTCCTGGGGACAGTTGCTCAGAATAAACCAAAGAGAAAAAGGGGAGGGTCTGTGCGAAGCCCTGCCGCCTCTTCCCTTCTCTGCCTCTTGAATTGACAGCACTGTGCCAGGAAGGCAAAGCACACTGTACATGGTTAAATCAGTACTTTCCTAAATTCAGTGAAGACAATTTACCACAGATAAGAAAGATGGAAATCTCTAATCCAGCTGTAGAGATACAGTTATTGTGATTTTTGAGGTACAGTGATAGATAATAAATTAGTATTCGGGCTTAATGAGAAGAGGCAGGTCTGCTACCCAGACGAAGGGCTGAAGTCACAGTGCCCTGCTATAAACTACATTGTATTAAAATTTTCATTGCCATCCTAGGTAATAAACACCCTTTCTTAGCTAGGGAGGAGCCTGCAGCCTTCGCTTTTTTGTTCCCTAGTCCTCCTTAGACAGGGAATCTACATGCCCTCCTGAGTCCTGAAAATAAATCATTTTGTATTCAAGTAAGTAACCACTTTTAAAGGAAGCCGGCCCTGAAATTATGTGGGCAGTAAATTTGCATTCTTTCTCCAGTGCATCTAGCATCATGCTTTCTTTTCAGAGATGACACCAGCCCTGCCACTCTCCAACCTCAGTTTGGGAGACCACAATTTCATCACAGCCACTTTGAATCTGCTTTTTCATCCGATCCTGTAATTAAATATTCAGTGCATTCACTTGTTTTGATGTCCAAATTGCACCTTTCACCATCATCCTCAGGGTTTATTCACATAATTTTTAAGTACATAAATCACTGAAGTGCATGCTTTTTAGAAAAACACTAAACAAATAGTACATCATAATTGCTATTTTGAAGCACAGGGCTTGGGATATCGGCATAACAGCCATCCGAATCCTGGCTGGTATCCTGCGAGTTGGGGATGGAGTTCTCTATATTCTATCCACTTTTTTTTTCTTTTTTCTTTTTTTTTTTTAAGGTTTTTTTGAGACAGGGTCTCACTTTTGTGGTTCAGGCTGGCCCTGAGCTCAGCCTCAAACTCACATCACAGCAATCCTCCTGCCTCTGCCTCCCGAGTGCTGGGATTACAGGTGTGAGCCACCACGCCCGGCACTGTGGTATGTGGTACTGGTTGCTGCTGGGTGTGGGTCTCCACGCCCAGTATTGTTATGTGGTTACCGGGGAATCGAACCCGGGTCCTTGCGCTTGCAAGACAGGCGCCGGAACCACTGAGCT
>PVIR01035683.1:0-16264 GCA_004026965.1 Petromus typicus | reverse complement strand
AGGAGTACTCGGGGGACGTCCGTGTCAAGAAAGATAGCACGAACAGAAAAATGGTGCTGGGAAAGGAGGAAAGTAAAAAGCACACACAGAGATAAATCAGGCTATCAGCTGTTTTCTAAGAAGCTGCATCCCAGCCTGGTGCCTCTCAGTATTCTTTTTTTTTTTTTTTTTTTTTTTTGGTTTTTGAGACAGGGTCTCACTTTGTGGTTCAGGCTGGCCCCGAGCTCAGCCTCAAACTCACATCACAGCAATCCTCCTGCCTCTGCCTCCCGAGTGCTGGGATTATAGGCGTGAGCCACCACGCCCGGCACTGTGGTATGTGGTACTGGTTGCTGCTGGGGTGAGTCTCCACGCCCAGTATTGTTATGTGGTTGCCGGGGATCGAACTCAGGTCCTTGCACTTGCAAGACAGGCGCCAGAACCACTGAGCTAACTCCCCGGCCCCGCCTCTCAGTATTCTTTAGGAAAGGCTGACAAGAATGACTGACAGGGTGCTGGGTCCCCCTGAGCCAGGACACATTTCAGAATTCATTGTGATGAAGCCACAAATAACAGTGGAGGGAGGGTTACGTGTGGCAGGGAGTCGTGGTCTCCCAACCTTCACTGTGGTGCTTATGCTACTAGTATTCAAAAGACAGTAGTACTGATTATATATATATATATATATACCCTAAAAGATGCACATTTCTACATGATTAAAAGTCTTGTTTGGAGGCCAAGCACAATGACTCACACCTGTAATCCCAGCACTAGAGAGGCAGAGGCAGGAGGATTGCTGAGAGTTCAAGGGTTACCTGGGTACATAGAGAGTTCAGGGTCAGCCTGAACTACAAAGCGAGACCCTGTCTCAAAAAACGAAAAAAAATTTTTTTTAATTTTAAAAATGAAAGAGACAGAGAAACAGAGACAGAAAAAGCAAGCAAGCAATGAAAAGAACTCAAAAACCTGAAATTCTACACTCTGCATATCGCAGGGAGTTGACTGCTTGAAGGAAGCAGCCCCCAGACATGGAAGAGGCCAGGGCGATGTGCAGACCTCTGGTATAGCCCAGCTGTGGTGCTGAGTGGAAATGCCCTTCTACACTGAGTGTGAGTGTAGGCATATTTGGGAGGATGAGAATCTTGCACGTGCACTTTAAGTTTGTATTAGTGATGTTTACAGTACACAATGATTGCATTCATCATGGAGAACTGGTACATGTACATAAGCAAGTGCAACCTTCAAGTCAATATCTATTATTTTATTATGTACTTTTTTGAGACAGGATCTCACTAAGTTTCCCAGATTGACCTCAAAGTTGTGATTCTTCTGCCTCAGCCTTCTGAGCAGCTGGGTCTTCAGGTATGTGCCACTGTGTCTGGCTGTTTTTACTAACGTACCATTATTTTTGGGATGCTAGAGATAAAACTCAGAGCCTAATACATGTTAAGCACACCCCAACCCTAAATATCTACTTTAAGTAAAATTATTCACAACTTTTAAAATTTTAACCTGTAAGATGCTGTACAGTCAATGTAAAAATGATCTGCCACCTTACTATGAATGTAAAATGTGGTGAAATGTGATTGTTGGCTTTATATAGAGATAAAAGGAAGGACATCCTGTGTAGACATCAGCAGAACACGGTCAAAGTTGAAGCCTGAGTCCCCCCATATCTTCCTCCGCCATCCTGGAGACTGGTCTTGGGCAGTAACTTAGCTCCCTGTGCCTCAGTTTCCATGAAATATTCCTCCTAGGGACCTTCTCACCATACACTGAGTCACCGGAGAGCTCAGTGTGGATGGCACAGAACACACTCTCCATGAAGCCACCAGGACTGGGTGTGGCTCAGGCAGAACACAGACCTGCCTGGGACAAGGCCTACATCTGTCTCTGGTACTACAAGAATAAAGTAAATAAACACCACTACTGTCATCACCAAGTACTACCAGCCTATGAGGGCTGGAGGGGGAAAGCCTGTGGCACAACAGCTTGACCATTATTACTGTGTTTTTGAGAATTTTTCCTTTAGTTTTTTGAGACAAAATTTCACTATGTAGCCCAGGCTGGCTTCGAATTCATGATTCTCCTGTCTCAGCCTCCCAAGTGCTAGGATTACAGACATGTGTCCCCATCCCTGGCTATAATCGTGTTTTTATAAAGCACGTTGCTGACTTTTCTGCACAGAGAAGCCACTGTGCAGTGCTGAGAGAGACCAGCGTACACCCGCCTGCCCCAATCTGGGTGCTACAGTGTCACCCCAAACCTCTGCTGCTCTCTCACTCCTCATAACCCCAGTAAACACATGAAAACACAGGCGGCATTAGAAGGTCTATCTGTAGAGCTTGCAGTAAGGTCCTGTGTGTGTTTGTGGGGTGGGGTTGACCAGAGTTAGAATCTTGGAAACGTGTGGGGGTGGTATCTGAATTGCTGTGGTAGAACTGCTGTCCTGTCACCCTGGAGCTGGCTCGTGGCACATGAACTCATAGCATGTGTCTGGGACTCATCATCTGCTGTTGAACTGCAGATCCACCTGGGCTGTGCAGCATCTGTCCTGCTAACATGGTCTGGTTCCTCTGCTCCAGCCTACATGGGCTGTACTGTGGAGGATGCATCCTCACCACCCACTAAATGCCTGGATGTTTTCTTCCCTCTAGAGAAACCCGATGTGAAGCAGAAGTCAAGGAAGAAGAAAATTGTCATTCCACAGATCATCATCACTCGGGCTTCCACCGAGACCCTAGCCAGCTACAGTTCCCTGGGGAGTGAGGAGCAGAGGACCATTCAGGAGCAGGCTGACTGGGGCCCCTACTCACGACACAGGAACCCCAGCACGGCTGCCGCCTTCCACCCCCAGGCGAAGGAATAAATGAGAGCTGGGTGTACACTGATTCTTGCTCTGCCCTGAGGGGATCCCATTATGGCAACCAAAACTGTGATCAGCCCTGGGGACTCGGTGGAAAACAAGAGGAACCAGCTCAGAGTGCACTGTGTGTACCACATAAGTGAGCTGGCACATCTCCATGTCTGCCAGTGGCTGGGCGTCCGGTACCAGGGAAACAGGTGGCAAGTGGCCTCTGCAGGCAGGCAGGACCGTGTCTGCCCTTCTGAGGGAGTGAGGGCTGCACTTAAACATCATGGTGAACACTGTGCCTCAAACTTGGAGGAGATCAGTGTTCGAGGACTGAACTATGGTGTGATGGCGCAGGGCAGGGCCACGGAAAGTCACTGCACACTGGAGAGGGCTCCTCGTGGGCTTTAGGCTGACCCAAAGTTTTGAGGGCCAGAAGAGCCAGGTGTGCTGGTGTGCAGCTATGATCTAGGACTCTGGGAGTTTGCAGCACAGGATTGCAAAATAAAAAAATAAAAATAAAAAGGCTGCAGATGTAGCTCAGTGTGTAATCCTTGGGTTCAGTCTCTAATATTGCAAAAGAAAACAAGAAAGGCCTAGAATAATTTAGACTATTGATGAGGGCAGCCAGGACACTTAAGCTTTGGAGGCAGTTTTTCCAGTGCTGTCCTTTCTGGCGCCATGGATAAGAGGTTGAAATCCACTTCAGTGCTGTGGGTCAGCCTCTCTGATGGTCCACTTCATGGCAACCTTTGGACCAAGCTGCTGCTGCAAAAGCCCTGCAGACCTAGCCAGTATATGCACGCACACACCCCACAGTCCTATCTACTACAAAGTGTCCTAGATAGTACATTAATACATAAATATACAGTCCTTGTAATATATATACACACATGGTTCTATCTAGTACACACACACACACACACAAACACACACACCAGTATAGGACCCTCACACACAGAGTCCTGTCTAGTCCACTCACACACAGCCCTGCCTAGTGTATACACACAGTATTATCTAGTACACTCAAACACAGTCCTGTCTACTAAAATACACATATTCCTACAGAGTACATAGTTGTACCTAGTACACACAGATTGTGTATGTGTGTGTGTATATATATATATATACATATATATAAATATTTCTACATAGTACATATTTATCTAGTTTACACACACAGTCCTACCTTGTACATATATACACACAGTCCTATTTAGTGCTTATACACTGTCTATTTAGTACATACATACACAGAGTCCTACCTAGTACATACAGACTTCTATTTAGTATACGCAAGTCTAAACTATTGCATATATACATATAGTCCTACATTGTACATATATACAAAGTTGTACCCGTTACATGGAGTCCTACAATTGCACCCAGTACATACACATACAGAATCCAACCTAGCACACACACCTATACATGCAGGCTTAGTACAGACATTCATGCCTGGAGTCCTACCGCCTACCACATACACAAAGAGAGGCCTCTCTAGTATACATATGTAATATGTACATACATACACTCAGTCCTATCTAGTACATGCATACATATATGTAATTGTATTTATTTCATGCATATACCATGCAATCCTACCTAGTACATGGATAATGCGTGCAGGCCCATGTAGTTTATACATAGTTCTATCTAACACTATACACATAAGTACATTTATGTACATTATACTGTATATAGAGTACATACATACATACAGTTCTCTCTCATACTTAATATATACAGGCCTATTATTTATTTTATATGTATAATCTATATATTCCTAACTAGTACTTATATACACATAGTCCTATCTAGTATATACATAAAGGAACACTACCTAGTATACACATGCAAGCCAATCTAGTAATAAATGTATATATGTAGGAAATCATACACATACACATGGTTACATACAGTAATCCATCCATCCATACCAATCAAGTGTATACATTCATGCACATACGCCTATCCAGTACATGCATACAATCCTCTGCGTATGTATGTACATACAAGTTAAAGAATGTGGTATAGCATGAAAATATAGTTTAAAGACTTGTGCATTAATGTTTTAAATTGCCCAAGGGCAAGGTCATGGAATTTGGCAGAAGCCTAATTATTACTTTTTATTTATTTTATTTTTGCTTTTTTTTTTTTTGAGACAAGGTCTCGCTTTGTAGTTCAGGCTGGCCCTGAGCTCAGCCTTGAACTCATAGCAATCCTCCTCTGCCTCCCAAGTCCTGGGATTACAGGCGTGAGCCACCACGCTCGGCACTGTGCTATGTGGTTCTGATTGCTGGTGGGCTTGAGTCTCCATGACCAGTATTCTTGTATGTAGTTACCTGATCGAACCTGGGCCCTTGCATTTGCAAGACAGGCGCCAGAACCACTGAGCTAAATCCCTGGTCCTATTTTTGCTTTTTTGAAGCAAAAGGGTCTCACTTTGTAGTACACACATTGACCTTGATTTCACTAGGTGGCCCAGGCTGCCCCTGAATTCATGGCAATCCTCCTCCCTCAGCCTCCTGAGTGCTGGGATTAAAGGCATATGGCACCATGTCCTCATAGTCTTTATTTTAGATGTTGATTTGCTACTGAAAACCTGTTTTACATTAACCTAAGCTACTGGAGCGCTGGGCCTGTGTTCTGGATACCTAGGAGCAGGAACAGCCCAGCTTTCCAACCCTCACCTCAGTCTTCTGCATGTTTTATCACATACCACCTGCGGATCTATGTGTATGGCCCCTGGGACTCCTCAAGCCTCCCGAATTGCACTCTGGTGGGCTATAACCTATTACCTTCCCATCAATCCTCTGAGCTGGCTCCCGAGCCAAGCAGCTTCCCAACCTGTAGAAGCAAATATGAGAGTGGAGGGGGGCGGAATAGGACATGGAAGCCTTGAGTTACAGGCTCCCAGCCTCCTCCTCTCACAGGTCCTAGCCTAGCTATGGCTGGAGATGGGGGAGGCAGTCCTTATATTGGACTCTCTTCCTTAGAGGCTTCTTTTAGGTCCCCAGCCACAGCATAGCTCTCATTTGCAGCTGTCTCGTGGAGAACCTTGAAGCACTGAGACTATAGCTGATTTGGTGGAATCGATCTTGCCACTTACACATCCCTGGAAGCTATAAGCTGTGACATGAGAAGGGAGAAGCCAGGAGCCAAACCAGCTTCTAGTGGGTCAAAAGGAATCCTAGCGTAGTCTAGGTCTGGCTGTGGGTAGTAGTTGTTTGCTCATTGCTAACTCTACTGTAAGTGAAGTCAAAATAGGATCTTTGTCGCAACTTTCCTTTTGATACCAGAATTCGTGGTCTGAGTGGATTCCAGAAGTGCGGGCGCCAGGAGAGTCCTTGGTAACCGTCGCTAAGGGCCAGGCAGCCGGAAGTACATCATGCGCCTGTGCAAAGGAGGGCAAGGGTACCATTCAGCATGGCGGAGCTAGAACCGGAGTCGGAGCAGATCCGCCTGAAGTGTATTCGTAAGGAAGGCTTCTTCACTGTGCCTCTGGAACACAGGGTGCGACGGGGTGCCACTCGCGAGCGCTGCCCGCCTCGCTAGCCGTAGGTCGGATAGAAAAGGTCCGCGCGCGTTGAGGTGCTGAGGTTCTCAGCACTTCCGAGAACAACAATCCCAGAATTCCCTGCGACCGGCGGAGAAGCCGGCTGCGGGGGCTGTGGGCGCGCGGGCGGGGTGGGGGCCGAGGGGACTAGACGTCAGCGCTCGGGGCGGGGTGGGGGCCGAGGGGACCAGACGTCGGCGCTCGGGACGGGGTGGGGTAGGGTCGTGGGGTCTGTGCGCCGGGAGGGGGCGGGGAGATTTGAGTTCTGAGCTCAGGTTTTGCAAACGTAATCGTGTTGGTGCTGGGGATTTAGCTCAAGTGGTGCCGCACTTGCTTCTGTAAGCATAAGAGACCGAATTCGATCCCCGGTACTGCCCAAAACAAACTACATTTTGGGGCCGGTGATTTAGCTTAGTGGTTCCGCCGTCTGCCTGGCAAGCACAAGGTCCCAAGTTCGATTCCTGGTACTAAAAATAAAGGCGCTAGCTGGTCCTTGGCCCACGCCTGAAATCCCAGCCCTTGGAAGACAAAGACAGGAGGATCACTCTGAGTTCGAGGTCAGTTTGGCCTACTTAGTGAGTTCAAGACTAACCTTAACTATATAAATCCTGTCTCAAAAACCAACCAAACAAACCATAATTAAGGCCTAATGATGTTACCTAGTGCTAAACTCTTGTCCAAATTTTAGTGCTCAAGGGGGTGTCGCCTCTGTTCTGGAGGTCATAGATGTCCCATTCATGCCCTATAGCCAGATACCCCTGACAGCATCACCTAACACAAAGAAGGAAGGAACTATGGATGTTTGAGACCTCTGAAGATGTCACCTTCTAGAAAGCATACATGGGGAGCATGGGAAGGAGAGGATGGTCCCTTTTGCAGTTTCATTCCACATGGGCCTGGCATGCTCTTTCTGTTATCAGAAAGGCCAAATGCAGCTGCTTTTCTCTTTAGTGACCAGTACACCAGCTGGGTGAAATACCTTGCTGGTCTGTCAGTTTCTCCGTGCCCACACGTCAGCACCTCTCTTTCAGCTGGGACGATGCCGGAGTGTGAAGGAGTTTGAGAAACTGAACCGCATCGGCGAGGGCACCTATGGCATCGTGTGTGAGTGGCTCAAGTGGGTGCCGGCAGCCACAGCTAGGCTTGGGATGGGTGGTGAATGTGTTGTCACCATGGCATCTGTGTTGGGCTGCAAGGGGCTCTGTCATCATACTCCAAACCAGGGCCAAGGCTGGCTGGGGAGCTTTCATTGCTGATGTAATTCTATGAGTTTCACACCCTGCCTTGATAACTGAGTGTCAATCACCCTAGTGTGTAAGCACACAGGAGCAGAACTGTCACAGTGATAACTCAGCTTCCTGAAGCAGCTGGACCAGTGGTAACTTCAAGAATGTGAGTCATTCTGCCAGGTGCTTGGAAGCTGTGAAAATAGATAAAATGCTTTGTAGAGACATCTTTACACAAATAGAGGTGTTTTTTTTCTGTCTAGTAAGCAAACCTAAGGCAGCAGTACACATGCTAAGAAGGAGTGCATAGGAGGAACAGAGGCTGGATTTTAGTGTACAAACTAAACCTGGGCACCCCCTGCCCGGTTCAAGTAAAAGGAAACTCTGGGTAGCCCATCTCAAGCTGAAGATTCGTGTATGCCGCCAAGTCAGGACTAAATGTCACTAGGCGCAGGGGCCTTGGAAAGGGTCTTGGGTAGACTATCCTAGATGGATTCCTGTTCTAGATCGGGCCCGGGACACCCAGACAGATGAGATTGTTGCCCTGAAGAAGGTTCGGATGGACAAGGAGAAGGATGGTGAGCAGAAGCAGGGGTGTGGACCATTCTGACTGGACTTCAGCACAGGTGTGGCTGTGTGCACACTACCTGAAATTTTCCCAGTACTGAACCTCCTCAGGGAACCTGTGCAGAGGTAAAAGGGTACCTGTCACCACATCCCTGCCGCAGCTTCCCAGCTCTGTCATCTCATCGTGTCCCCCTCCCCCCCCATCTTCTAGGTTCTCTGTTCCTTCTCCCATGACTACCTCATTCTGTCCCAGCTCAGCTACCTCCGTGGTGCCAAGCCCTAGAGCTTCCCCGCATCCTCTGGGTGCACTGTCATTGCAAACAGTATTGTGTCCAGAGAGGTGCTGTGTGATGGAAGAGCTAGGACTGGTGCTGGAGATGGTAATGGCCTTGGGTAGGGTATGTGGAACTGGGGATTGGCAACCGGGGGTGCTCACCCTGGCTAGTTCTGTCATAGGCATCCCCATCAGCAGCCTGCGGGAGATCACATTGCTCCTGCGTCTACGCCACCCCAACGTCGTGGAGTTGAAGGAGGTGGTAGTGGGGAACCACCTGGAGAGGTGCGTCTCCCAACGTAGTCCCTGGGCGTCTAGCAAGCCTGGCCTTGTGCACTAGGAGACGTGGGTGGTGCTTGGCTTTGCCCTGATCTTCTCCTTACAGTATCTTCTTAGTGATGGGTTACTGTGAGCAAGACTTGGCCAGCCTCCTGGAAAACATGCCGACGCCCTTCTCCGAGGCCCAGGTGTGTTGGCTTCACATGTGTGGTGCAGCCTGTGGAGCTGCCCAGCTGCAGGGAGCTTAAGAATGGAATTGCTTCAGGTGCGGTGTGGGGAACCAGGGCTCCATCTGCATAGCAGACAGGTCACTGGGAAGGAAAGGGGAAAGCAGCACATCCCATTCATGCCAGGCTCCAGAGGCTACCTATGGGCTGCTGGGTCTGGTACAGCCAGGCTGGGGTGGTACAGCCAGGATGTGGCATAGGCCCCTATGACCAATGCTTTGACCTTCACACAGGTCAAATGCATTGTGCTGCAAGTGCTTCGAGGCCTCCAGTATCTGCACAAGAACTTCATCATCCACAGGTGAGTAGGGCCATGGTAGAGGGATGGCACTCATGTCTAGGCCATGGCCTGGGCTGGGCTATTTTGTGTGGTTGCCCAGGGGGCACAGTGTAAGGATATGTGCCAGCAGGCCCTCTAGGTAGCAGAAGATAGCAGTGTACATGCACTAATCCTCTGCCTGCAGGGAAGGGTGCATGGTCAGATCAGCCTGGGAAGCCCTCATGTATCCTACCTGCTCTGGCTCAGGGAGCTGGGTCCTATAGATTCCCCTGCAGACCTCCCATCTAGGCCTGGGCACATGGAAGTTCAGGGTCTCTGCTGTTGGCAGGACTGAGCAAGACTAGAACCGGGTCCTCTCATGTGTCTACCACTGGCCCGGTTCTAAAGCACTGACACACCTGGGACCATGTGTGTCATGGTGACAGTCTAATCTAGTGTCCTGTGGTGCTGCTCTTTGGGAACAGTAACTTTCTTTTTCTATTGTAGGGATCTGAAAGTCTCCAATCTTCTCATGACTGACAAGGGTTGTGTGAAGACAGGTGGGTGCTGGGTACTGGGTTCCTGTGTGCATGGAGGAGGTGGGTATGTCAGCCCTGTAAGTGCCCTGAAAGCCACGCTGGCTTATCTGGCTCCAGCTGTCAACCTTCCCTTCTCTGCCTCTACTGCAGCGGACTTCGGCCTGGCCCGGGCCTATGGTATCCCAGTAAAGCCAATGACCCCCAAGGTAGTCACCCTCTGGTAAGTTCCTTTGAACTATAGTGGCACTGGGGGTGGATGTCCTGAATCTGTAGGAGCTGGTCTTTATCCCAGGGAAATGGTGACAGGGTTTGCAGCCTTAGCAGACCTTTACACAATCTGAATCACCTGGGAAGGGAAGGACTGTAGTTTGTGCAGCTTTCAGTAATTACATTTCTGGCAGGGAGAACAGGGTGGTAGTTAAGGACAGGACTGCAATGCCCATGTGGCCTCTGTGCTCAGCTGCTTTGGGAGAACAGGCTGACAGTCTCAGGTCTATGTGGAAGATGCAGCAGTTGTGACCACAGGACCCTGCTACTCATGGTGACACTGCCTTGCAGTACCATGTCACCTGGGTTTGTGTTTAGGGCAGGTAGTGATGACCCTGTTGCTGAGGATGTCTTATCTCTCAGGGTGGCTGTGCCCTGTGGAAGCTGGGGTTGGGCATGGGGATGGAGCTAGCTGCAGAGCTGAGGCAGTGCCTGTGTACAGGTACCGTGCCCCTGAGCTGCTGCTGGGAACCACAACCCAGACCACCAGCATCGACATGTGGTAAGAGGGCTGCTGCCCTGGGGGTGTTGGGCAGGGCAGAAGGGACTCGAGCCTGTCCCCGGTTCCTAGAGGACATCTGAGGACATTGCACCACTGCTTCTTGACCTCTGGGGCTCAGACCTGTGGGAAGCAGATCTGCCCGCATAGCAATCACATGCCTGTCCCTCCAGGGCACCTCTGACCACAGTGTTAGCATGGTACTTAAAGCAATCTGCATCCCTCCTCTGCAGGGCCGTGGGCTGTATCCTGGCTGAGCTGTTGGCCCACAAGCCCCTGCTCCCTGGCACGTCTGAGATCCACCAGGTTGACCTGATTGTGCAGTTACTAGGGACGCCCAATGAGAACATCTGGCCGGTTTGTGCCCCTATCCACCTCCAGCCTGCCTGTCCCATCCCTGTCCCTTCTGGGGTTCCAGCTCTCCTTCCTTGCTCCTTGCAGGGCTTTTCCAAATTGCCACTGGTCAGCCAGTACAGCCTAAGAAAGCAGCCATACAACAACCTCAAGCATAAGTTCCCGTGGCTCTCAGAAGCTGGGCTGCGCCTCCTGAATTTCCTCTTCATGTATGATCCCAAGAAAAGGTGCAGACACCTCCTGTAGCACTGTTTCCACACGTGTTACCTGGGTTAGGGGCATAGGACACAAGGTGGTCAGGTTGGATGTGGTGACCTTGTTGCTCAGGCTGCTGTGGGCCCCACACACAGGTTACTAGCCTGTGTAGAATGGAGATAACTTTTTGATTCAAGCCCTATGTTCATTCTTGGGGTGCCATGGACAGACCTTGGGTCCTCTGTATGGTAGTCACATACTCCAGACTCTTTTAAGATGGTTGCCCAGAGCATGGGCTGCATTGCTATCAGGATAGCCTGGCTAGACACACAGACACAGGTGCCCAGTGAGGAGTCACAGGCTCACCCTGGACTTCCTATGGGTTTCCGGGCCTCAAAGCCCTAATATTATTTTTTAAAAACAGAGTCTAGGTAATTTTACTTCTATTTTTTGGTACGAGGGGTCAAACTCAGCACCTCTCACTTGCCAGGCAGGTGCTGTGCCACAGAACTACATCCCCAGCCCCTCAAGCCCCTATTTATCACCTCCCCTTCTGTTGGTGGAAGTTAGGGCTACAGGCTGCTGAACTGGACTGGGTACACAGCACACAGGCCTCACTGAGGCCAAGGGTCTTATTAACAGGCTGCTTTTCTCCAGGGCAACAGCAAGAGACTGCTTGGAGAGTTCTTATTTCAAGGAGAAGCCTCTGCGTGAGTTCTGTCCCCCTCAGGGTCAGCTCAGCTCAGGTTTAGGTGGCAGCCTTTGTGGGGGGGGGGGGGACTTCCCTGTGCAGGTCCCGTGGGGGAAGAGAGGAGTTGACACAGGACTATGATGTCTAGGGTGGCCAGGCTAGGCTTTGCTATACTGGGGTTCAGACCTGGAGTGCACCACCACTCCAGCACTGAGCTGCCCTCTTCTGCAGCCTGTGAGCCAGAGCTCATGCCCACCTTCCCTCACCACCGAAATAAACGGGCTATCCTGGGCATGCCAGAGGGCCAGAGCAAACGGTGCAAACCCTGATGGTGGCCACATGCTGACTCTTGATCAGAGGTGTCCTGGGATCCAGCTCATCCCACAGACAGCTTACAAGTCTCTGCTCCAAGCTGGAAAGGTGTGGACCATATGTGTTAACAGGACTGGGTTGTTGTGGTGTCACTTGCTGGTGGGACAGGGCCACCCAAGCCTGTTAAAGCTACTGCATGGAACCCAGGGAGAATGCTAGCACCGGGCTGGACTCTGGCTTGGGATCAGCATGGTCTTCAAGGGCCACAAAGAGGCTCTGATGACCCGAGGCAAGGCTGACTGGACTCCAGGTGGGAAGGAGGGTCCCGAGACACAAGAGAAAAGTGGTGGGCTCTCGTCCTGGAGGAGAAGAGATAAAAGCCTTCCAAACAGATGTGGTTTCACCATCATTTAATGTACTGAAGAGTTATGACTCGTGCAACAAGGACAGTATCCTCAGGGTGCTGGGTGGGGATATTGAGGGAGACTCAGGGCCAGTGGTTCTGTGGCCCCAAAGAAAGACGTTATGAGTCCCTCGGGCCAGCTGTGCTCACTATGTGGATACACCATAGGCACAGTGGGCCCCCTCTCTTGCCCTTCAGGGCAGATGGGGTGCTGGTGGCTGAAAATCATTACCTCCACTGGGTAGGAAGGTGACAATCTCCTAAACCCTGCTGGCTGTGACTCCCAGATCAGCCTCTGAGGCAGGTTTATGTAAGAACCCTAAACACAAGAGGAAGCAGCTTGTCTTGAGTCCCAGACTTTAGGAATTGTGAGATGTTGATGGGTCCTTCCTGGGGATGGGTTTGGGTACCGTGATACAAACAGGCTGACCCTCCTATTGGCATATATGGGGGCTGGGCAAGGACCATGGGAAGTCCCTGTGGTCCAGCTTGGCCTCTGCTAGCAGGGTTAGTGTCCCTTCGTACCACACGGCCAGAATGCCCAGGACAGGAGAGGACAGCCAGAGGCTCTGGCTGCCTCCAGAGAAGCACCATGGCAAGTGTGGCCTAGAACCATTGGCCAGTTGAGCCTAGGGTCGGGCCCCAGGGCGGTTGCAGAGCAGGGTGTCCATCTGAGCACGCTGCAGCCGCAGGTGCCTCTGGGTGTCGCTGAGTAGTACCCGCAGTGAGTGCCCCAGGCGGCAGGCAGGAAGTGCAGCACAGTGGGCAGCGTGCAGCTGGTGGCAGGTGTCACAACATAGGGCAGGTAGGGTACTGGGTGACAGGCAGCTGTGTGCCTGGTATCCCAGGGGCTCAGGGCTGTAGGCTGAAGCTGGTGCCCCCTCTGCCCGCCCATGCCTGGGACTGGCCCGTTCCGGACTCCCAGGGGCTTTGGGAGTGGCCAGGTCCCCAGGCCGGTTTAGCTCGTGGCGCAGCGACAGGAAGGAGAAGGCAGAGGGCTCGGGCTCCAGCTCCTCCTCCAGGGCCCCATAGAGTGGGCTGTTGGGCTGGGGAAGCTCCTCTGCTGGGGGCTCCCAGGTGTGGTCCCCGCTGCCCCAGAGTTTGGCACTCTGTTCCCAGAGCGGTGGCCTGTAGGCCAGTTCCACGGGAGGTGAGTCGGGGCTAGGTGATGGGTCCCCATATAGGCTGACCTCCTCTGACCCCTCGTCCTCCTGGAGGTCCTGGTACAGGTCCAGGGGTGCCCTGTATGTGGCAGGGTGGCCCCGAGGGGGCAGGGGCGGTGGCTTCTCATCCTGGGCCAGGCGCTGCTGCAGCCAGGCCACACAGGAGGCTACATCCCCACTGGCCCTTCTGGCCTGCAGCAGCTCCTCAGCTGGCAGCACACTGGTACCCAGCTGGGTTAGCACTTCCCCCAGGATCTCACACTCCAGCCGCAGCGCAAAGCAGCCAAGGGCCACCTGGATGAGCTGGCAGGCAGGGGGCAGGGTGGCGACCATCAGGCGGTGGTTGTCCCTGCGTACGTAGCCCATCTTCTGAAAACTCTGGATGAGGAGCTCCTCGGAGAGCACGCCCTTCAGCACATGCACGTAGCCCCCGGAGAAGGTCTGCAGAGGGGTCCTGGTTAGCAGCTGCCCTGCCGGCATCCTGCACGGCCAGGTTGTGTGGCTGGTGCCCACCCCGGGCTGGTCTGACTGGGAAAAGCTGGACAGCAGGGCTCTCAAGATTTATATAAGAATACAGTAAGCCCCGGACTTACAAACACTCAATTTGAAAGCTTTTGCAGGTGTGCTGTTTAAGACTCGCTTTGTTGGAATAATCCAACAAAGAATCAAATGTTTTTCCAGAATGGAACTTATTGATAAATTGAGAACAAATATACAAAACTGGTTCACACTGAAGTTTGTTCTGAGGGCCTTCTGGCCACCCCCTGGAAACTTCCACTCTAATAGTTCCCATGTGTTTGCTGCTCTTTATTTTATCTTATTTCTTTGCTTCCTGTTTGTGTGTGTACATCAGTGTGAATGGGCCTTTGCCCTGAGCTACATCCCTAAGTCATTTTCCTGCTTCAGCCTAGCAGAGTGCGGGCAGCTTTTTTGGGAGGAGGGAGTTTGAGACAGGGTGTTGCTATGTAGTTAAGGGTGATTTTGAACTATGTAGCTCAGGGTGGCATCTACTCCCAATGATCTTCCTGCCTCAGCTTCCCAAGTGTTGGGATCACAGGCATGCACCACCATGCCCAGCAGAACAGGTAGATTTCTAAACATGTTTAGCACTTCAGTCTTTCTCATTACTGTCCTTAGGGGCTTTTCACTGCCAGGACAGGCTCTGTGGTGCATTTTCCCTTGCTGTGTAGTATTCCACTGTGTGGAAGAACCAATTTTTAATGGCTCCGGAGGATCCAAAGTGCAGCTGCTGAGAGTGTGGTAATAACAGGTGGGAAAGTGCTTTCCAGACCACAGAGCCTGTGAGGACCCCAGAGCATCACGGAGACCAGAATACTGAACCTAGTACTTCTCTCGCTCCCTGCAGCATTCCTCACAGCCCTCGGGAGAATGACACCGTCAGGCATTAGGCATCAGCCGCAGCACTTCCTCTATAGAAAGCGTTATGAACTGAACCACTGTGTCCCTTTGTTAGAGGAAATGGCTCAGCGATATTAAGTAATGTGCTCAAAGCCACACAGCCAGAAGCCCTGCCCCTGCCTCGGTGGGTGCCCAGGGCCTGCTTGCCCGTTACCCTTTGTCCCCATGCCCCTACACTTCGATCTAAAAGGATGAATGAAAGCCTCAGAACCTGGACCAGTCAGTAGGTGTTCCAGCCGGGAGACTGTCTTCCAAGCACCATAGGAGAGGCTGCCGTGGCAACCAGAAGAGGCATGCCTCGCCCACGTGCACACTGACGTCATCGCCTCCCACACCTCGGAATGAGCTCTGGGCTTGCACTGGCCCTGACCCCCCAAGGCAATCCCTATCCCTTGTGAAGCCCATCTGCGGCTCTCCTCCCAGCTTCAGCGCCCTCTTACCCAGGGGCTCCAACTACAACCATAAGGTTGACGACCCACCCTAGAGTTTCCACGGCCACTAGGGCGGCGAGGCCAAAGAGGAGGGCCGGGTCCCCAGCAGGTGGCGTCCACGTCAAAGTACCCTCCCCCCTGGTGGCCCGCACCTTGATGGTCGTGAACTCCTTCCTCCAGGGCAGCAGATACAGGTGTACAGCCGCTAGCTCCAGCAGCTCGAAAGCGCGCGCCAGGCCGCGCAGCGCGGGTGCCAGGTCGGCACGGCCCCAAAGCCCATCGGTGAGCAACGCCAGCGCGTCGTCCTGCAGTGCACCGTGCAGGTCAAAGTCCTCCACCAGGATCTGCCACAGCACGGCTCGCAGCGACGGGTCCCCGCACACTCCCGCGCGACCGCGCCGGAGCTCACGCTCCAGGCACAGCCGGTAGTCCTCGGACAGCGAGCTGCTGCCCATCCTGGGGCGGCGAGTCAGCGCAGGTCCTGTAACACCTGTGCCAGGCTGGAGCCCTCGCCCACGCCACCGGAGCGAGCTACAGCCCACCGGCTGCAGCGCTATCTGCTGATACCCTCCTCTATCTGCTGCCGCTCACCCGGAGCCTGCACAGCCGCGCGCTTCCGCCGCGAATAGCTCGGCCCCCAGACCGCGGCTTTGACGTCGGGCGGGGATTGGCTCGGGACCGCCCAGGCAGCGTGGGAGTAAACTTTGCTGGTTGTGGGCGGGGCTTATAGGCACCGCCCCAGCAGCGTGGGCGTTACCAGGTGGGAGTGG
>PVIR01035682.1:0-16274 GCA_004026965.1 Petromus typicus | reverse complement strand
AGCAATCCTCCTGCCTCTGCCTCCCAAGTGCTGGGATTACAGGCGTGAGCCACCACGCCCGGCACTGTGGTATGTGGTATTGGTTGCCGCTGGGGTGAGTCTCCACACCCAGTATTGTTATGTGGTTACCGGGGATTGAACCCGGGTCCTTGCACTTGCAAGACAGGCGCCGGAACCACTGAGCTATATCCCCGGCCCTGAAGTTCCACTTTTTAAAATTGAAATCTTTATTGGGACATTATATATACACATCATGATTGCCCTCAACAGTGAGAATTTATACCAGTTTATGACACAACTTAATTCTCATTTTTCTCATTCCCCTACCCATGTACTACTGCAGTTAGTAAGCTACACAGCAAATTAAGAAACGAGATGCACTGGAGGGTGGTGGGACTTCACGCAGGGCTCTGTGGGGATGGACACTGGACGGTCCGGGAAGACACCGCAGATCTAGCCTGCAGTGTGGGCACACTCAGGAGTGGAGACAGGGCAGGCTGTGGTGACCAGGCCCTTGACCAGCTGGGGTCTTGTTCTTCTTTCCTCTGATAATTCTAGGGTCACATCAACCTTGTAGGACAAGTTAGCAAGTGTCCCCTCTGCTTCTGGCTTCTAGCAGGAGTGTGAACAATTGACGATGTTTCTTAGACATTTGATAGAACTCAGCAGTGAATCTCCTGGGCCTGGCGCTCTGTTGGTGGGAAGGGACTCGTTATTGATTTAATTTCTTTAACAGATAGGAAGACATTCAGTGATGTTCCTTATGGAAGTTTCGCTAGTCTGGATCTTTAAGGAACTAGCCTGTTTCACTGGCATTACCAAATTTGTGTACACAGACTTAGTTGCCCACAATTTCTCTTAACTGTCTTTGCTCAACTTGTGGCTGCCTGAGTGGCTACCACCCTCTCGTTCCTGATATTAGTGATTTATTTCTGGTTTTCTTGGTTAGACCAGTTGAAGGTTTTCAGTTTTATTGATCTCTTTTAAAAGCTTATTTTTTAGTTTTTGTTTCATTGGTTTTTTTCTGTTGTTTTACAGTTTTCAAACTCATCGATTTGAGCTGTAATTTTTACTATTCATTTATTTTCTATTTGCTTTGGGCTCTAATTGCTATTTTTCTCTCTCATTTCCTAAGGATGAAGAATAAATGATGAGTTTGAGATCTTTTCTAATGTATTCGCTCAATGCTATAAACGTCTCTCTAAATATTGCTTGCATTGCATATTGCAAATTGTGGTGTTACATTTTTATTAAATTAACTTTAAAAATATTTAGAATGGTTTCAAGTTAATAGAAAAATTTCAAATCATGAGATTTCACAGATATTGCACATCCTGCTTCCCCTAGTATTAACATCTTACATTAATGCGATACATTTTAATTGCTGATATGTCAATATCGATAGAGTTTTATCTAAAATTCATAGTCTTCTCAGATTCCCTTAGTTGTTACCTGGTGTCATTTTCTATTCTAGGAGCTATGTGATATTTAGTCTTCATGTCTGCAGAGGATCCCCTGCCTGTGACAGATTTTTACTGTCCCTGTTTTTGATGACTTTATTGGTTTAAGACTACTGATCAGATCTTTTAAAACATGTTCCATTAATATACCGTATTTTTGTTTCATTTTGGCTCATTTGGCTTCTTGTAATGTCCTGTGTTGACCCTGTGCTCTTTAGAAAGTGGTTGGATAATCTACACTAACTGACTTTTTCTAGCTATTTTTAGGGTATTTATTTCTGGTTCAGTTTTGTGTGATTAGAAAACACTGTCCGAGTTTCATTGTACATGTGTCAGTGTGCTCATGTGGCTAAGAGGGGGTTTAGCTTGATGAAGGTAGCACTTGAACTTCAGAAGAAGCATCTGCACTGGCCTGGCCCCTCCAGCTGCACTCCCAGGTGATGTGCGAAGCCTGGTACACTGCTGAACTCTACTGTTCCACGTATGTCCAAACTCCACAAAACAGGATGTGTTAAAGAAAAGCATAGAGAAAAAGACACTGTAGAGACCAGCAGATGATTTTTCCATGTCAAGTGTGGAAGTCAAAGACAATGAGACTTCATTTCTGCTAAAAGAGGAAGCAGGAGTGTTCTTTTAAGAATTTAGAAGGAAGGTCAAAATGTCACGTAGCATTTGTGGGAGCAGCACAGAAGGGGAGATCAAGGGTGAAACCCTAGAGAAGGGTCAAACTAAGTCATAAGTGTGCAATTTTCAATAATCTAATCACGAAGCACCCACTGAGGGATTGCTTGTCTTTTTTCTGATTTAACTGTCGGTTAAGGTTGCTGTCATGAGTGCAGGTAAACTGACGTTTGAAGTTCACTGAGCTGCTCACTGTTGAAGAGGAAAATGCACTTCCAGGGCCACCCAGGCGGTGGCCTCACAGCCGCTGTTCGTAGCGCGTCTTTCCTTCCACAGGGATGAGCGTTTTCCTGGCACACGAAGGGCCGATTGGCCGAACCTCTGGTTACTGTAACCATGTCTCACTCATAGGTGATGTGTCTGTGGGAGACCTAATTCTGGACAAAGATAAGGTTGTGACTGGGAATTAATTGCTTTCCTACTATACTCTGCTTTTAAATGTAGAACTTTTAAATTATGCTATCGGAATTTAAATGTGGTCTTGTGATCTTTAAGCAATAAATGATTTCCCCTTAAGAAAAACAGCAAGGTGTTATCTTCAGTACATAGGAAGAAAACAATCACAAACTCAAGGTTTCAAATCCCATAGAAACCCTACAAAAACTAGAGGTAAAATAAATACATTGTCATGTAAATAAAAGCATTGAAAGAGTTCATACCGATAAATTTTATGAAAATACAAAGTTACGAGTTCTTTGAGGAGGAGAATGATAGAAACAGGTAATGACAGAAAAAAATAAGAACAACAAATATGAAAATAGATGAACATTGATATGCAAATTCAAAATTAGAAATTATATGACGCATACATACTTATGAGTAAATGTGTACTCACTTGATATATAAATAAAGTTGCCTGTGTAAGTAACAAATATAATAGTGATTTATATAAATACATCCCAATAAAATTATGTACATATTTTAATGCATTATATTCATATACATATACTCTTGTGCATTATTTATATATAGTGTAATGCAGAATTTACACTACATTTACTCATTAACAAGAGACACTCGAAATATAGAGGTATTGCTTTTGTTGTTTTTCTTGTTGCTGAGACAAATACTGACACCCAAAGCTAAAAGGAGAAGGGTTTTCTTTGCTCCTAGTTTGCAAAGGTTGAGCTGGGGAAGGAGATCATTGGCTCCACACCTCCCTGGCAAGCGCAAGGTCCCAAGTTTGATCCCCACTATGGCAAAAAGAAAAGGAAAGAGTCTTGGTGGGTAATAATCTCTGTCAAATGTCTACACAGATGCCCAGATGTTGGCTGCAATATTTTCATGGTTTCCTTGCAAACTGGTTGTGTTTTAGCTATTGAGGCTGCTTGGAGCCAGCTTCGCCAGCGCCATTCACAATGCACCGCTCAGGGTGGGCCCGGTGCCCAAGCTCACGGATGTTCCAGTGACTAATTACGGCTTACAGCAGGACGATAAATGTCACACCTCTCAGAATCTACCTGGATACTTGTCCCGAGATCCAGACCGGTAGGCCAACGTTCAGGTTGTGATGCGCAGATATCGCGTGGATAGGAGGAGTGTGAGTTCTTCGGCTCCTTGCTTCATCTGCTCTTTATGTTCTGAAATCGGTGATGAATAAATTACACCAAACAAGTTTTCTCTTTTACACCAAAGGCCACATCCTCGGATTTACAAGGCTCTGCATTTGCCCAGTGAATCCTCTTCATTTTGCTCATTATTCATGGAGACTTGCTCACTTCCCGGCACAGGAGAAGCCATCACAGAGGTCGGCAGTGGAGTCCTGGAGTAACTGCGTAGGACTCTGACCCACACAGGGGCCTCAGGACCATCGCTGGAAAGGAAACCACAGTGCTTACTTACAGCATGTGACTCTCAGTCAAGCAATGTCACAGGAAATTAGTTTTTAAAAAATAAAGATTTGGCCATCAATGATGGCATGTGACAAGACACTTACCTCACCGCTGTGGGGACAAGATTTCCATGTCATCTTCATTTCTCCATTTTTCTATAGTCCTTTGCCAAGTCACTGAACCGGGTCATGCAGCAAAGTAAACTTCTTTGTCCATCTGAACTCACAGGTGGTGCTGCGTGTACCTATCAGCCTGCACCTGGTGAGGTCGCAGTGATGAAAATGTCCACATGCCAGAGTCAGGGAGGAGGACAGTCTCCAGGTGTGGGTCAGCCCAATGCTACAGGAGGACACAATGACGCTTAGGCTCTTGTTGGAGCCATGTGTCAACTCTACCCACACTTCACTGCCAGGCCGACACGCTCTATTGCTCAGATGGGTGTTCTTCCACCATGGTAGCGGGATCCCACGTGCCCTGGCTGGCCTGTGACCACCACAATCCACCCCAGGCCTTTTCCACACCCTCTCTAGTGCTTCCTCTGGGGACCTCTCCACCCTGGCCTTGCTCAGGTGAGGCTGAGCACTCCTCCAGAGCCCCACATGGTTACACACCAGAGTCCTGGCTTTTTAAGAGCCGACAAATGGTATAGAACCAAACCTGGCCAGTGAGAGAGACACGACTACTGTTGGACCATGGCAAAGGTAGCCACCCTGTGTAAGTCTGAAACCCTGCAGGGGTCATTTCTCATCATCACAATACAGGAAAACCTGTCTGGAAATGCCTATCTCCTCCCATTCAATTTTAATGGCAATACTGAGTTCCCTCACAAGGTTCACAAATCATCGTAATATCTAAACTTGACTTGTCTACTAAGAGCTAATCTACTTGGGGGAGAAATCGTTAGGTATATTTTTTTCATTAATACACATTTGTATCTCATAGTGTTTATACTCCTTTCGTGGAGTTGGTACATGTTCATAACATCTTTCTTCTTCCCCTTGACCCAATTTCCTTCCCCTCTCTCTATCTCCTAACCTCCTTTCCCTTTTAGAAAGAGCTATCTCCCTATTTCTTGTCATCTATCTCCCATTTTGCTTTGACTTAGACTTTGTCTTTCTCACGTAAGAGGAACTGTGTGGTATTTAAGCTTGTGGGTCCAATTTATTTCACTTACCATTGTGATCTTGAGATGCATTGTTTTCCTACACATGATCAAGTGTGAGGTGCACACTTGTGACCTTAGAACTCCAGCAGGCTGAAGCAGGCACCTGGCCTGGGAAGCTTAGCTATGTAGTGAGAACCTGTATCGAAATTTTTAAACATCAGGAAGGGCTGGGGATGTTACTTTGTGTGGAAGTCCTTGGTTCAATTGCTGGTCCTTCAAAGAAATGCTCTTTGCACTGCAGAGAGGCTGAGTGGGAGACTGTGGGGTGTCACAGGGCCTCTGGGTCTGGAGGGGTCAGAAGATCAGTGCAGTGTGAGATGCCAGTTGTGTGAAACAATAAATTCCTTGTTTTGCTTAAAGGAGTTTGGGTCACTTTTATGTCTCTCCTAAGAAAGAGCCCTTGCAAACTCAGGATGTTTTAAATTTTTTTGCTTGAATGTGGTATATTTTAAGATTATCTTTCTTTCTCATTTTGAACCAGGTCTTCCTCATCTCACCCGTACTGATTTATGGCCTTAGCAACACATTTCCATTTAGCCAATAATGTCTAACACGTGACCTCAAATTCCTTTCATTGTCAGCATCACGCCTTCTTTGATAACCCTTTTGCTACATTTCCTACCTTCCTCCCCATCGTGTATTACTCAGTCAGCTCCGTCAGCCACTCCCCTCGTTTGTCCCTGCTCCACCCACCCATCAGTGCCGCCTTCCCCGATCACCGGCACCCTTCTTTCCCTGCGTACATTCAGTCTCCACCAGCTGCCCGTTGGGTTTCTCCCTCCAGCCACCATCAACCCACCTATCAGCGCCAACTTTGTGGAAATCACCAGGCGTCCCCACGGCTAACCCGACGGTGTCCGTCTGTCCTCACTCGTGACCCCAGTGACGCGAGGTCTGGGTGGTCTTGTCTCCTGTTCCCGTTTTCTCTTCAAACTCAGGTCCAGACTATCCTCAGGGAACATCTGTGTCCCCTGGCTGGCCCTTTCCCCACTCTTCGTTGGCTCCTTTTGTCAGAGATATTTAAAAATTACAGCCTCACCAGTTTCTTCCACTGAGTCCTCAATACAGTGTGAAGCAGCTGATTAAACATCAACACAGCTCGTAAAACATGCGTGTCCACTTCACACGGATGCAACAGGACTCTGCAATTGTGCTGTCTTTCCCATCTCCTTCACACTAGCAAACGTCGCCCCTTCCCAGCTCTTCCGGCCAAAACCCAAGGTGTCATTGCAACCTCTGGCCCCAGACGGCCGATGCCAGGCTTTCCCCAGGCAAGTGGACCTCTCTTTCAGGATATATCTCCCATTGCTCCATGCCCCATCTTCTCACTGCTGAAACTGTGTCCAGATCTCTCTCACTACTTCTTGGCGGACGTGGGCTCTCTCATTTGCTTCCGTTTTCCTCCCTCATTTCCCTGGCCATCTAGAACAGCCAGAATGCTGGCTTAAACTTCCGGATTATAATTACCCAATGATTTTCCACAATACCTGCAAAGTCTGGGAGAGGATCCAAATCCCTTCTTGTTCCGAGCTCTTCAAGGAAGGACAGAGAAAGCTGCAAAGCTGGGTAATGTAAATATTGAAATCTGAGTGAAGAAGCTGTCACTGGAGCCGTGACGACCCCAATGCGATAATAACTGGTTTGGGTGTCTGCAGCACTGAGGCTTACCGAGCCCGTCCCTGGCCTCCTCTGCCCGTGGGCTGTGCCTCGCCCGGGCCGGGTTCCTGCAGACTTCCCTGTGAGCCGCTGCTCACGCTGAATTGCCCACACACAGTGTTTACACCAGACCGGGAGCTGCTGAAGCCAATGGCGGCTGAACTGTCATCTTTGTAAACACGGGGCCACCTATTTCTAATGGATGAACTTAAATTTTTAGATTATGGAACTATGGGGCCAGTGGCCCACGAGAGTCCCTGTGTCCCTTTCCCTGAATGTTCCCTTAGGTAGCAGTATGACTGAGCCCACACCTTGTTATAGCTCGTCTACCAGCCGTAGTCCTCTGCTACTACCTGCCGTGCACACTTCCATCAAGGAGCACGCTGGTGAGGAGCACTTTCTATAACAGAGAACGACGCGAAGCAGTCTGGGTTTTAACGAATGCCGGGTGCATGCCGGGTGCTATCATACTGTTTAGAATCATTTCAACACACTCAGATCCCCACGTTCACCTACCCATCAGCCTGTGTCTCAGCCTTCCATAGCCAGTGAGACTCTTTGGTCTCCTCAGTTTTGCTTTCCCCAGAACATCAGAGATTCGGATCATAACAACGTGCAGCCCTCACAGAGTGAGTCAGCTCACTTAGCAACACGGGTAGTGTCCTCCACGTCTTGTCGTGCTTTGATGGCTCAGATGCTGCCCATCATGAAGTGGCTTTCCTGGCATGGCTATACCATCTTTTGCTTTCCCATTCATTTACTGAAAGACATCTTAGTAATTTCCAGTTTGGGGCAAGTGTGAATAGCAAAGCTTCTATAAGCAACCATGAGAAGGTTTTCCCAACATATAATGACTGATTATATCCTATATCATATAGCTCTTTGTTATGATGACAAAACACCTGAGGAAAATCACATAAAGTCTAAAAAGGGTCTTCTGGGTTCATAGTTTCCGATGGTCCAGTCTATCTGGCTACATTGTTTCTGGATCTGTGGTGAGGTGAATCACCACAGCAAAAAGGGGTAACACAGCAAAGCGACTCACTTTATACCAGCTGGGCAGAGGGTGGAGGAGGTGGGGAGAGAAGGGTGGAGTGCCAGGCAGCACAGTGCCTAAGCTCACAATCCTTTTGAAGCACTAACTTCAGCTAAGTCTCTCACCTGAGTTTCCAGCTCCTGCCAAAAGACCATCGAGTTACAAGTCCATCAAGTAAACTAGCACACAGGTGAGGTCAGAGTCATCCTGGATCCAGTCAGCTCCCCAAAGCCCCACCCTTGCTTACTGCAGCAACGAGAACCAAGTGTCCGATCAGTGGTCGGGCGAACACGGCAGCTCCAGCCATAGGGCACCATGAATATGGACGCTGCCATTGGAGGGAATCGCCACACTGCCTTCTAAGTGGCTACGCCTCTGTGCATCTCATCAGCCAGGATTCGCCTTCATCAGCATTTACCATTGTCAGGGGTTTGGATTTTGGTCTCTCTAATAGGTTTCTATAATGGGATCTCGTCGTCAATTAAATGTCCGATTCCCTAATGACACACGGCACCGAGCATCTTCTTACATGCTCATTTGATATCTGTATGTCTTCCTTGATGAGATGTCTTATTCAAATCTTTAGACTATTTTTAATTGGGTTTTTATTAATGTTGAATTTTAATAATGTGAAGAAATTGAGTGGAAGACTTTTAGATTCGTGTCTGTTATCAGTTATGTTTTGCAACAATTGTTTTTCCTGGTCTCTGGTTTCCCTTGTCATTCTGGGGGAAGTGAAAGTTTCCAGGGGAAAAGTTTGATATTTCAATGAAAGCCAGCTTATCAACCATTCTTTCGCAAATCATACTTTTGATATTAGTATATCTTAAAAAATCATCTCCAAGTCCGAAGTCACCCAGATTTTCTCTCATAGAACCTTCTAGAAATTTCACAATTTTGCAGTTAACATTTAGAGCCATGGTCCATTTTAAGTTTTTGTGACTGATGTCAGTTTTGTGTCTTAATTAATTTTCTTTTTCTGTGCCTGCAGATGTCCGGTAGCTCCAGCACCACTGGTTGAAGAGACCGTCTTTCGTTAAACTCTGTGCCTTCTTTGACAAAGTCCCATTGCCTGTGTGTGGTGAGTCTCTCTCTGGTCTCTGGTCTGTTCTGTTGAGCTCTTCTTAGTCTTTCTCTACCACTGCATTCTCTCTACTGCTCCAGATGTCCATGTGGAAACCAGAGGGTGACAACCTCCCACTTTGTCCTTCTTTGATATTAGGGTGACTGTTGAGTCTTTGACTCCCTACATAAAATTTAGTATCAGTTTACAGATATCCATAAAACAACATGCTGAGTTTTTTTACTGGGACTATATTAAATATTAAGTCGTGTCCTAGTCACTTTTTATTGGCTGAAACAAATACCCAATAGCCACACATTAAAGGTGGAGAGCTTTGTTTGGCTCATGTTTTTAGTCCACAGTTGGCCGGCTAGGCTCTGATGCAGGAAGGCAAAGTGGAAGAGCTTGGCGGAGGAGAGCCGCTCACCTCATGGTGCTCAGGGAATGGGCGGGGAGGAAGGGAGATGGACCCTCCCAGTCCCCAGCCCCGGTGACCACCTCTTCTAACATCAGACTTAGCTACAAATGCTCCCATAGCCCAATCACCGTTCAAAAGTGCCACATTCGAGCCCATGGGCCTCTGGGGGCCCTCTAGACACAAATCATAGTCATCAATCTATCTCACAGAGAAGCCTTCATCCCATAGAAACATCGAGTCCCCTTACTCCTGGCAATGGAGCACTGTTCCACTAATTATGACTGTGCTGTTTGATGACCAGAGTTTTTAATTTTCCTTCATACGATTTCTGCACAAATTATGCTTAATTCCTACCTATCCATTTCATTCCTTTGGTACTAGTGTAAACAATATTTTTTTAATTTTGAGTTTCAGCTGCTCATGGATCTTGTGTAACACACTGACTCAGCATTTTGTGATCTTGCTTTATGGTTCTGGGTTCCAACAGGTGTGATTGTTCTCACTTTGGGTGTTCTACCTCGATAATCATGTCATTTGTGAATAAGGACTGAGCTGATTTTTCCCAGTCTGTGCACTTTTCTTTTTTCTTTTCTCATTACATTAATGAAGACATCCAGTTCTATGTCAGAGAGACACAGAACTAATCTTAATTACTAGTGGGAGACATAAAATTCATAATATCCCTTAATTATCTGTTTATGTCCATAGGAACAGTGGTGATACACTTTCTCATTCTAATATTAGTAATTTGTCTGTCTTTATTTCTTGGTTTAGCTGCTAGAGGTATATTACTTTTATTGATCTTTTCAAAGGACCCAGCTTTTCGTTCAGTTGATTTTTTTCTCTATTGATTACTTATTTTCAATTTCAATGGTTTCTGTTCTAATTTTATTAGTCTTTCCTTCTGCTTATTTTGAATTTAATTTGCTTTTCTAGTTACTTACCTAAAGTAGAACTTTAGATTACAGATTTTAGATTTCCCTTCCTAATATATGCTATGACTTTCCCTGAAAACATTGCTTTCATCCAGTTCCACAAATTTTTGAGTTTTGTTTAGTTAGGAGCTTTTTTTTCAATTTCTCTTGTGACTTTTGGCTCATGCATCCTTTAGCAGAATGTTGTTTAATCTCAAGATATCTGGGGGTTTTCCCAGGTAGCTTTCTGTTATTGAGTCCTAGTTTAATCCTGTCGTGGGCCAAGAGCATACTGTCTATGATTTATAGGATTTGTTAAGGTTGTTTTATGGCCCAGAATGTCTATGTTGGTTAACGTCCCATGCGAGTTGGAGAAGAATGTGTCTCTGGCTGTTGTTGGGCGACGTGCTCTATAAATGTCAATTAGATCCAGGTGACGGATGGCACAGCTCAGCCTAACTCTGTCCAGATGATTTCCTGCCTCCTGAAAGTGTCAACTACTGATCAGGGCGTCGCAGTCCCTGTGGAGGCCACTTCGTCTGCTTCTTCTTGTTCTGCTCCTGGCTTTTACCGCATGTATTTTGACACTTGATTGTTAGGTGTTGGGGACATATGTTGATGACTTCTCTATATCCGTGCAGAACGGGGCCTTTTGGTCATTAAGTGGCTCCTCTCTTTATCCATGATAAACTTTCCTGCTGCTGGTTCTGCTTTACCTGAAAGTACTATGGCTAATCAAGCTGTTTTTGTCAGTATTAGTGTGGCGTCACTTTCCCCACTCCTTCGCCTATGATACCCCATGTCTGTACTGGAAACAGTTTTCTCTCGCGTGTCTTGCTCTTCCCATGTGTTCAGTATCTGCTTTTTAAGCTCATGTTACAGTGGCCATTGCACAGTTCTCTGAACAGCTACCATCTTTGTACCTGGTTTCCATTCCTTTGCATTTTATTCCATCTTTTGATCTCCTCCCATTTTTTACCTTCTCTGGTTTTCATTGAGAATTTTATTTTTATTAGCAAATCAGTGCTATCACTTTTGAACAAATCAATTTCTCTAATGTTTCAATACGCATTTCCAAGTGTCCCAATCCACTTTCATGGCCTCCATCTTGCTCCAGCAGGGTGAGAAGAGGATTGTATCAGGGGACCTCAAGCTCCAACTCTGCTTCCTCTCAGCATCCCCTCTGTTCATGTCCGTTGTGCAAAGAAATTGGCTAGTACATTGTTACTATCGTTACTGTTATGTAGGGAAAAAAAAGAATAAGGAAGTAAAAGACCTAGTTGTACCTTTGTTCTTTCTCTATGGCTCTCCATTCTTTCATGTGGGTTTGTATTTCTAGCCCATGTAATTTTCCTCCTCACAGAAGAATGTCCTTAATTTGTGAAGGACATCTCTTCTGTTGAAAAATTCCTTGTTTTTGTTTCTCTGAGAAAGTATTTCTTTCCCACTTGCAAAAAGTATTCATACTATAACAGCGGGCAGCACTGCTGAGGCGGCGTTTGGTGCCAATACACTCATGCCGGGGTTGGAGCTCGCTGGCCTCCAGGCCCACCCTGGAAGAATGCCCAGGGACTGAGTATAACAGCGGGAAGCACCATGGAGGCGGCAGTCGGCGCCATTGCAGTCGTGCAGGGGTTGGAGCCTGCTGGCCTCCAGTCCCACACCAGAAGAGTGCCAAGGGACTGAGTATAACAGTGGACAGAGCTGGGGAAGCAGCAGCCTGTGCCATTACAGCCAAGGAAGGCCAGAATCTGACTTTCTCCACATCAACTGCAGAAGCACATCCAGGGACTCTGTATTGGTGAGTAGGTGGGCCTGTTGGAAAGTCAGCCACTACAATTGCAGCTGCACAGGGCCTGCAGCCTACTGGCCTCCAGGCCGACTGCACAAGCGAGCCCAGGGACTATGTATTGGTGAGCAGGCGGGCCCATTGGAACCTCAGGCAGTGCCATTGTAGCAGTGCAGGAGCCAGAGTCTTCCTGCCTCTAAGCAGATGGGAGAGGGTGTTCTGACCATATTGTTTGAGTGCCTCATATGGTGTGCCAGAACTAAGGGTTTTTCTTTAGGTCCCAATACAGACTGTAAAGAACAACCCAGGAAACACTGATATTTTAAGGTTCCTAAATATTAGGAGGAAAGAGACTTACAACAAACATCACCAGAAAACAGGGCAGGTACAAAGCCAAAAACAACAGCAATGACAAAAACTCAGAGATGAGGAAACACTCAAAGTATCAGATACAAAGATCCTCACCTCAAGGTAACACAGGGGGAAGGGAAATAGAGAAGTTTGAAGGTCAGTCTCCAGGGTCCTCAGAAATGGTAACCAAAGCAGGTCTAGTAAAATGGAAATCAGAACTGATCTCTAAGATGAAAGCAGAGATATTGAACACAGTCAACACAATGATTAATAAAGCTAAAGACGAAATCATCGAGTTGATAGAATCCAAGATAGCAAAAGCAATGGAATCTTTTAAACACCTACAAGCACAAGTCCAGTAAACTAAGAAAGAAAGTGAAAGTTTACACAATAGAATGAATATGGCAGAAGACCAAATTTCAGACCTAGAAGACAGGATCTTAACCAAAGAACAGGAAAGGCATAATCTATGGGAAAAAAAGCAAGGGATAATGAAAATCAATCCAACAGCTCCTAGATGATTCAAAGAAGAATAACATAAGATTGATTGGAGTCACTAAGGAAGCAGGAGACAATGCTAAAGACATTAAAAAACTATTCACAGATAATGGCAGAAAACTTCACAGGAAAAGAATTGGACATACAAATAAATGAAGCATACAGAACTCCACACACCCATGACATGAAAAAATCTACACCTAGGCATACAATTATAAAAGTTCCATATATCCAAAAAAAGAATGAAATACTGAAAGCAGCCAGAGAAAAGAAAACTATTACATTCCAAGGGAAGCCTGTCAGAATCACAGCAGACTTTTCAACTCAAACACTCAATGCAAGAAGAGCCTGGAGTGAAGTGTTTCAAGCCCGAAAGGAAAACAACTTCAACCCAGACTGATGCATCCTCCAAAACTATCCTTTAAAATTGATGGGGAAATAAGATACTTCCATGACAAAGAACACCTGAAAAACTTCACAAATATGAAACCTGTGCTCCAAAACATTCTAAAGAATATCTTGGAGAAAAATAAGGCAAGTTAAAAATACATGAGACCTAACCAAGTCAACCCCTGGGACCAAACAAGAAACTGATGGGAAAAGGGCAAAAGTAGAATAACAGAGCCAAGAACAGGAAAATATGGCAGCACTAAATTTGCCTATATCAGTCATAACCATTAATGTCAATGGACTCAATGCGGCAATTAAGAGATACAGACTGGCAGAGTGGATCAAGAAGCAAGACCCTACAATCTGCTGCATACAAGAAACCTTGTATACCTAATTCAGAAAGAAACCCACGGACTGAAAGTAAAGGGATGGAAAACAATACTGCATGCAACAGGAAACAGCAAGAAAGCAGGAGTGGCAATTTTATTTGCAGACAGAATAGACTTCAAGCCAAACTGATGAAGAGAGATAAAAACGGACACTATCTTTTAGTACAGGGAAAAATCCAAGAGAAAGAAATAACGATCTTAAATATCTATGCTCCAAATTCTAATGCACCCAACTACATAAAACAAACATTAATGGACCTGAAAAACCAAATAAACTCCAATACAATAATAGTAAGGGACCTCAATACCCCACTGTCACAAAGAGACAGATCGATTGGACAAAAAGTCAATAAGGAAATACTTGAGCTCAACCAGACTCTTCAACAAATGGACTTAATAGATGTCTACAGAGTATTTCACCCCACAAAGTCAGAATTTATATTCTTCTCAGCTGCTCATGGATCATTCTCCAAAATAGATCATGTGCTTGTTCACAAAACAGGTTTAAGCAAATATAAAGGCATTGAAGTTATCCCTTGTATACTGTTGGACCATAGTGCCCTGAAATTGGAGCTGAATAGCAAAGGAAAGCCCAGGATCTTCACAAACACATGGAAACTGAACAACACTCTGCTGACCAACCAATGGGTCACAGAAGAAATTGAACAGTTCTTACAATTAAACGATAACCCCATTACAACATATAGAAATTTATGGGACACAGTGAAAGCAGTTCTACGAGGAAAATTCATAGCAGTGAAGGCCTACATCCAGAAAACGAAGCAAGCTCAAATAAACAATTTAGTGCTGAACCTCAAGCGACTAGCAAGAGAGGAGCAGGACAAACCCAAAGCTCACACTAGGAAAGAAATTATAAGGAGCAGGGCAGAAATTAATGCAATAGAAACTAAGAGAACGATACAAAAAAAATCTTTACTGGCTGTTCCTCAGACAAAGGGTTACTATCTAGAATATATAAAGAGCTAAAAAAAATCAGCCCACCCAAATTTAAAGACCCAATTCAAAACTGGGTATCTGAAATGAACAGATATTTTAAAGAGGAAGAAGTAAGAGCAGCTAAGAAGTATATGAATAAATGCTCAACATCATTAGTCATTCGAGAGATGCAGATGAAGACAACCTGAGATTTCATCTCACTCCACAAAGAATGGCTGCCATTTCAGAATTAGCCAGCAACAAATGTTGGTAAGGCTGTGGAGAAGAAAGAACCCTTCTCCACTGTTGGTAGGACTGTAGACTCATACAACCCCTGTGGAGATCAGTGTGGAGATTCCTCAAAAAGCTAGGATTGGAGTTCCCATTTGACCCGGCCATCACTCTGCTAGGTATATAGACAAAGGAATTAAAAGACTCATATCAGGGGTTGGGGAGTTAGCTCAGTGGTTCTGGTGCCTGTCTTGCAAGCGCAGGGGCCTGGGTTCAATTCTCCGGTAACCACATAACAATACTGGGCGTGGAGACCCACACCCAGCAGCAACCAGTACCACATACCACAGTGCCGGGCATGGTGGCTCACGCCTGTAATCCCAGCACTCGGGAGGCAGAGGCAGGAGGATTGTGATGTGAGTTTGAGACTGAGCTCAGGGCCAGCCTGAACCACAAAAGCGAGACCCTGTCTCAAAAAAAAAAAAAAAGACTCATACCATAGTGACATATGTGCACCCATGTTTATAGCAGCTCAGTTTGTGATTGCTAAATCTTGGCAACAACCCAAATGTCCATCAACTGGAGACTGGATAAAAAATCTGTGGTTCCTCTACAGAATGGAGTATTACTCTGCCATAAAAATGATAAGTTTGAATCATTTATACTTAAGTGGACTTACTTTGAAAATATCCTCATAAGTGAAATAAATGGGTCAGAGACAGGGAAATATCACATCTTTTCTCTGGTATGAGAAAATAAAGATGTAAATGAGTTCTAGCATTGTATGTTATATATTGTGAAATAGAAAATACTCAAAGTGAAATAGTGTGAAGGGGGAAAAACAATGAGATTATAACAAAAAAGAAAGGAAACAAATTTTAGGTATATGGGGGGGGTGGTAAGGTGGGTAGGTCTATGGGAAAAAATGAGAATTAAGTTGTGTCTTATACTGGTACAAATCCCCATTGTGGAGTGCAATCATGATGTGTATATGTAATGTACCAATAAAGACTTCAATTTTTAAAAAGTGTTCATACTAACTGCAGATAGCTGTAACCACTGGGTTTCTTCTCAGCCCTTTTAAATGTTCTGCTCTTGTCCCCGGTGACTGGATGGATCCTGAGGAGATGGACGGAGCCCTCACCCTGCCTCCTCCACTGAGAATGTTCCAGTTGATTTGTTTTCCCCACCCCACTGGTTTATTTCAAGATCTTCTCTTTGCCTTGAGTTCCTGAGTTTAAATACGCTCTGCCTAGGGGTGTGCTTGTGGCACGTGTCTTGTGAGATGTTCTTGGAGGAACCTGGGTCTCTCTCTTCTTCTGGAAACTTCTCAGCCCTAAGGATCTCAAATATTTCTTCTTCACAGACCTCTCGGTGTTTTACATCTGGGTCTTCCCTTTGCCCACGTGACGTTCCTTTGACAGTTTGTGTCACTGGGCTTAGATATTTTGCTCCATTTATTTCA